>ML815861.1:103759-119361 GCA_009831015.1 Picea engelmannii | reverse complement strand
ATCGACAGGCATTGAAGGATGTGGGAAAAATTCTCCATCATTTCGTCCCTCTGTCGCGTGAGAGCTTGCTCAAGCAACAGACTGATAGGATCGTCTGCTCCATCGTTTTTATTTTCTTCCACCATTGAGGGTTTCTTGGGTGTACGAGAGAGATTGTCCTCGAGAGAGACAAGCTCGAGACCCAACTTTCTATACTCGGACCTTGTCGGGGAGATGCACTAAAAAACGATCAAGAGCAGCCTGCTCTGATACCACTGATCCAGATTATTTTCGGCACAAAATGAGAGCGGAGATATAATAAATAAATGCACAGAGATATTGCAGATATTCAATAATATAACATAAATGTATCAGAGATGCAACCATAAACATAGATATACAGTAATACACGATTTCTATTAATCAGAGAAATGTATAGAGACGGTAAAAATACAGAGTGAAAGACTCGCTAGAATGGTGGCAGCTTATCTCTGAGAAGAGATGTGACGGCTACTCGCATTCACAAGAAGATAATTACAATGAGGCTCTAGAGGCCTTTTTACAATAGATGAGAATTCCAAAAGTCCTAGACATCCAAAAACCTAACTCTAGGAGATGAAGCGCCAAAAGTCATGTGGGCCCCATTTGGGTAAGTTGGTGCATCAACTTCCCGGGGTCGTAACTTTTGCATACGATCTCCTTTTTAGGTGTGTGATAGCTCGTTGGAAAGGTATCGTCGAGGAGATTCATTTGGGGGGATCAATTATGACTTCATATATCATTGAGAACCTCGATCTCGAAAAACATTCATTTAGTTCCTCAAAATGGCCCTGGAAGTTAAACCCTGCTAAAAATAGTAAATTGCCAAAATTGCCAGAAAACAGTTTTGAGCCAGTCGGAAAAGGTGGGTGGCCACCGATATCCATCTGGATCACTCATGCTCCTCATCCAACATTGAATCGTACACTAAAGGTTGTCCTCTCAACATATACAACCCGTCCACCTGGTTACTGATCAACTATAGCTCTATCGGCTCCACTCCCTGCCTATAGATAAAGACATGTTCCCTCTTGAAAAATACACAATATCCAACATCCTCCAAGGATGATACTGATAGCAAGTTAACCCTCAACCCTGGAACAAAGAGAACTCCATAAATCTCCAAGAGTCCCCCAAACTTGAGTTGGAATCTAACATTCCCAAATCCACGTACAACTCTCGCCATACCACCTTCATTTACCGCTTTTTGTCCATGACCAATCTCTATGAAATCTAGGAATACTCACCAGATTCCCATCAGGTGTCTAGAGACTCCACTATCCATAATCCATCTAATATCACCTCCAAATCCTTCGCTGTCGACACTGGAAACTAGGGTCACCAAAGAAAATTCCATGTTGTACTTTGAAGCAAAGTCCTCCATGGTTGTTGTAGCAACTATCTCAAGCCCCTCTGGTTTCATCTTCTTCTTCCTCTCAGGACAATGAGGGGCAAGGTGCCCCAACTGGTTACAGCAATAACATCTGACTTTAAACTAGTCCCTTCCAGAACTTCCTTTCTTCTTGCTCTTTGCAGTAAGAGAAACATTCTCATCAATTCCATTTTTCTTATGTTCACTTCTCTAAGATATTTCTCATATCTCCTCCTAAGTGAAATCATCCTACAGTCTTCTCCAATCTGGTATATTCTCACATCCCACCACACACTTCACAAAGACTTCCCATTCTTTGGTGAAGCCATTTAAGGCTATCCTCACCAACTCAGAATCCCTAATGATCTGTACAACAACATCTAGCTCATCTTTTACTTGAGCCACCCAGATAAGATAAGAAGAGACACTCTCCTCCTTACCCATCTTGGTATCATGCAACTTAGCCTTCAAGGCCATCTTTTGGTTCCCATTCTTCGCCTCAAACAAGTTCTTAAGTGAATCCCAAATCTCCTTGGCAATCATTTTCTCAGCCAAGTGTGGGATAAGGTGATCCTTCACCCCATCCAGAATAATCCTCTGAGCCTTGGATTCTTGAACTCATGCAAGTCCAAAGAAACAGGATTTGTTGTGGGAGATGCCACAACAAATTTTACATAGCTATAAATTTTGTTCTCATTGAGAATAACTGACAATCATACCTTCCACTACAAATAGTTGGAAATGACATCCAACTGATCCTCATATATAATGCTTGTAGCCATATTCCTTGTCACAACGCAAGGAAAACAATCACACCCTTTCCCTCTTCAACTTTGCCCAAAAATCACACTACCCACTGTCACTCAGAGACAAAGCTCTGATACCATCTAGATTTTTAATGACAAAACTCAGAAAACTGAAATTTCTGTCAAACACTTAGCAACCTAGAGACAAATTTCTTGCATGAACTTCATAAATGCCTCAAAACCACATTCATAAATTACCATAAGTAGAAATACACATTGCTAAGAAAATATGCAGTGGAAATAAACACAATGGACAGCAACGCATAAAACTTAGAAATTTAGGCAAAAGCTAGGGAAAAACCCCAATGTGGGGAAACCCAATGAGAGAGAGAGAGAGATATTATTTAGCTTCAAGAAAGTACAATACAATAGTAAAATCACATTTCTAGCCAAGAGAAATCACTTACATCACCCAAACAGTCCCACCAAAATCTGCCTCGAATTCTATGCCAAGTCTGTACTGTTGTACGACCCTCCAGGATATGGCAGCTCCTCGAAAACAGAGCCAATAGTCTATTGTATCGATTTTTTTGTATGATCCTGTTAGAACCCTATATAATAGGGAATCAATGTTCTGAATAATATTTATCTATTTCAGGCAGATGTGTTTGCTCATGACGCATGGAAAAGGCAGCGGAAAACGCCCGATACTGACCAAGCATAAGATGAGTGCTTGCACACGAGCTTCAAAGCGAGTTTCGGTGCATTTTTTAGCAAAAACTGGTGGATTGGTTTGAAATGGTAAAAGAGTTTTATGCAAAAAGTTAAAGAATTATTTTCCAAAAATTTATATTGGCCGAGGGCCAACCTCCAAGCACTCAACACCAAGAGTTAGCAACATTCCACAAACCAACAGTAAACACACAAGCCAGCGCCAACGCCAACTCCAAACCCCAAAGCCCAAGCCTCGGGCTCACTTCATCAACACAATACGTAACTGCTGGCTCATATAACCACCTAAAGTTCCATTTACCATGTGAATGTGGGATATTGCCCACAAAAAGTCAAAAATATATAAAACGCGGCCTTTAAACCCTGCGCTAGTTGTTCGAACCAGAGTCAAGGTGTCCAACGCGGAGGAGTCATAGCTGCAATGGAAGGTTGCATGTTCCTCGAGTTTTCCCTTGTTGTTGGTCCTCGCCAGTATGATATTCCAATGGTACTTGATCTTTTACGAACAAAGGAGCCTTTGTTGACCACATAGTAGGGGGATTGCGGGCATTATTGACAGATCAGAATAAGTTGGTTGTAGCTGTTGGTGGAGCAACAACCCTAGCAGTAGGCATTTATACAACCAGAGAAGGTGCCAGGGTTGTTTGGGGTTATGTTGATAGAATATTGGGCCAACCTTCTTTGATCCAAGAGTCCTTGAGAGGAAAGTATCCATGGACAGGCTTAATTTCTCGTAACCTGAGTTCTGTTTCTAGAGCTCGTGACTCAACTGGAGGGGAGAGTGCCAAAAATGGCAACGGTTTTGGTGATGTTTACCTTCATCCTTCATTTCAAAAAATAATTGGACAACTTGCCAATGCAACTGCAAACACTAAATCTCATAAGGCTCCTTTCCGTAACATACTTTTCTATGGACCCCCGGGACAGGAAAGACCATGGCTGCAAGGGAACTTGCTCGCAAATCAGGGTTGGAGTATGCACTGATGACCGGAGGAGATGTAGCCCCATTGGGTACTCAGGCTGTTACAAAAATTCATCAACTTTTTGATTGGGCTTCAAAATCTAGGAAAGGGTTACTACTGTTTATTGATGAAGCAGATGCCTTTTTATGCGAACGCAACAACACCCATATGAGTGAAACCCAGTGGAGTGCTCTTAATGCACTTTTGTATTGTACTGGGGACCAATCTAGAGACATAGTTCTTGCCCTTGCAACAAATCGGCTTGGTGATCTCAATTCAGCTATTACTGATCGTATTGATGAGGTTCTTGAGTTTCCTTTTCCAGGAGAAGAGGAGCGTGTTAAATTGCTCAAACTGTACTTGGATAAATACATTGCACAAGCAGGTGATAATAGAACTGGTTTGGCCTCTTTGCTTAAAGGAAAGCAAAAGAAAATAGAGATAAAAGGTTTATCAGAATATGTAATCCGTGAGGCTGCTGCTAAAACTGAAGGATATTGCACGCAAAGTTATTTAGAATGTTATAGAAATGTTCCAAATTTGAATACTGATAGTTCAGATTGTGAAATTCTGGAAGAAACTCATGGGCCAGAAGTCAAAACCAATTGGAAAGATGTTGAATTCAAATGTATGAATGTTGGACAGGCACCAAAAGAACATGGTACTCAAATGTTAACTCAAGCTTTGCAAACCAATACTATAAAATGTACTAGTTCTGCAATGAATTCTCCCATTTCTTCTATTCCAACAGTACGTCCTACTGCACCTATGGGAATGCCATCAACAAAGGTTTCCTACAGATCTCTATTGGATGATGTGGTCCAGCCAGATGTTTTTAAGGATCTATGCAAGCCGTTGGTCATTGTATCTGGAGAGACTGCTAAAACTTGTGCAGAGGAAAAATGTTTGCAAGACGAGGATGCAGATAAGCAAACACAGGAAGGGAATTATTTGGGACAAAATTAACACTCTAAACAGGGAACACTTGGCAGTTAGAGCACAGGTGGCAGAGCATGTTTAAACAGAGGTGGAAGAGTATCCCGTTTATGAGGAGCCCTTTCAAATGCAGCTGGCAGTCAAGGGCATGTGGCAGTAATTAAATAACTGAAGACCATATCAAGATCCTCATATCAACCAATTGCCCAGCTTTTTAGGCGCATGTCATCATCAGGTGGCAAATCTATTCAACGTTTTGGTTATTAGCAGAACACAGGTGGCATTTTCTAGCAGGTCGTTCAAATTACAGTTGAGCAATCACAGGAGGGAAGCCAACAAGGAAAATATCATCACCAGATGTCGAGGCAGCAGTTACAGTTGTAAATTTTCCTTTAATTTACTGTCCGATTCGTTTTAGGTGACAATTGACATGTGTAAATCTTGGTAACTATTTTCTATTTTCAGAAAACAGAGGTAGAGTTCGAATTGTTTGAGGATTGATAGCATTTTACCTATATATGCACATGTAAAGGATGTAAGGGGGGTTCAACCTGTGAGGTTCAATAGGGTAGAATAGGAGAGGGTCGACCTGTGTGAGGTTGTTCAACCTGTGAGTTTCATTGCTGGACTGTGGGTTATGTATGACCAGAAAACCTTTTTTCCTCTCTATAATTTTTAGATGATTAATCAGAAATGAGCATGTTGTTCACAGGATTCCTGTGTGGAGATGTTAGTGGTGTTTCTTATCTTTGTTGAGTTTTTCCTGTTATCTTTCCATTTGTTTTCAGTTCTTATTATCATAAGGAAAGTAATAGAAGCATAATTTATCAGCAGATACTCTGCCTCTGAGCTTGTGATAATCTTTATGTTTCTCCTCTAAAAAGCTAGTTTAGGAATTCTTAGCTGATCCTTTGCCTGGCTTTTTCCTCCTCTATTTCTTCCTCAAATCAACGCCATCAAAACTTAAATTGATCCAATATTTCTGCTACCTTTCCCTGTGTAAAAGATTTGTCCATATCTGAGATGTGAATCACATTTTTAAGCGCGGACCCCATTTTCCCAATGGCCCTCCTTGCTGTCCCAAACTAACCATTTAAAAAATCAAAAACTCCATATTTTCATTACTTTCATAGCTAGCCTAACATCTGTCCTATTCTATATTAAGTTACTTCAGAAAGAGAGATCCCTCTCTGAGTCTTGGAGGGCTAGATCCAAGACTCGAAGTGGTTCGAGGTTACCTCTGTGATTGCCTACGCAGCCTTAGGCAAATTATAGAGCGCTAACATATCCAACAACACAAAACAACCTTGAAATCCATGCCAATCCCTGCCTCGAAATTTGTGCCATTTCCTCTCGCTGTACAAATTGTACAGATCTGTACAGTATGGACTCTAACGGCAGAAAAATAACTCAGCCACAAAACAAAAACTCTTTCCTTGGGATGTGTGCCCTAGATCCCTTGGGAAATATGCCCTCTTTGTTGTTCGTTTTCCTCTCTCAAGCTTACTCAAAAAATCTCCCTTTCTCCTTCTCGCAATGTGTCTTGCACACTACCCATTGCATTCTTTTATAAATCTGAAAATGACATTTTCCCTCCAAAGTGTATTTTCACTTTCCCCAACCCTAAATCCAAAGGCCAAGATTAGATCTTTCCTTTTTCAAGATAAAGGGTCATGATCCATTCCCTCCAAAATGAATCACTTAAAATATTAAAGTGATTTCACTTTATTACATAAGTGCTTTATGAAATAAAGTCACTTTAAAATTATAAGGTACACTTTATTAAAAAGTCACTTTAATAAAAGAACCACTTAAAACAACTTTATAGAAAACTCATTACAAAGTTAAGTGCCTAGTAGTGTAAACATAAGGTAACATCCGCATACAAGACAAAACATGCGGTATACCTCCCGAGCTAAAAATCTAACATTCTATACCTACTGATGGAATCTTGCAACAAATTGATCTTCCTCTAATATCAGTAACTATGATAGTCTTTATTCTATTGTGTTGAAATCCATAAGGTCTGCCATTGTAGCAATGCATAGACTCGATACAAGAAACTCCATAGGAATTGCTACTTCTTGTCCATATGCTAATATAAAAGGTGTCTGACCTAACAACTTCTTTCATGTATTTCTATAAGTGTTACACATAAAAAATACTCACTTTGATAGTGTCGCAAGTGTCGTCATTATAAGTGTCGCAAGTGTCGCATTTTGCTCACAAGTGTCGCAAGTGTCAAAGAAAGCATACTTCCATGATGCCTATGTTGTGCCTATAATGACATGAGAAGGACACTTGAAACACCTCAAACATTTTCTTTGGAAGAGGAGAAATGAGTCAACAGGCTTATGAACCTTTTTCCATCTGAAAGCACCCAAAAAACTGAGTTTTTGGAGGGGAGCGCTCCCTTATAACTATCTCAAGAGTGCTGGCGCCCCCCCATAAGCCATCAGGGAGCGTTATAACACTCTTCAGCCCTTTTTCAAGAGTTCTCATACCCTCAGGAGTGTTGGCGCTCCCCTATACACTACTAGGGAGCGTTATAACGCTCTGAGTGCCCTTTTGAGGGAGCGCTACCTATTCTGGGCAGCAGTTGATTTGTTGAGAAGAATGGGGGAAGGATATTTTCATTTATAGAAGGTAGTTGGGTTTGAATCCTCAATCAAGCCATGATCTTAGGGTAGATCTCTAACTGGAGGAGGAAAATCCTCAACTCACCCCAAGGATATCTCAAGTTGTTGAGCCTCTCCAAGGCTATATAAGAAAGCTTTTTCATGGTGAAAAGGGACTGGAAAGGGAGAATCATACCAAACTTATGATCTTATAGTTGGTGCTGGAACAAAGATATTTTTGAAGCAAGAGACCTATGATCTCATAGGGAGCAATCGGTGAAGCTATCGTCATTCAGATCGTGGATATTTTGAGCAAGGGGTAGACAAGGAGGACTTGACGAAACTGTTGCAATCCATCTACGGCTGTAAGCAATGTTTTTTCCTCATTAATATAATTTGCTTGGCCTGTTTCTTTCTAATTCGTGTTCAATATCACATGAATTTGTCTCTTTAGTAGATAGACCTATTTTAGACTAATCTTGATAGAGTAGGAAGTGGTAGTACTTTGTTTGTCTACAGGGCTTATCGAGGAGCGAAAGATTGGAGCTCAATTCGGACCGTGCAGGGACAAACACCGGTAAAAGGTACTTCTTTTCTCCTTCCTCCTCACACACTAGTCCACCTAGATCTAAAAGGAAGTCAGTGACCATGATAATCACTTTCTATCTTATATTTAAGAGTCTAGCTCTTTGAGGAGATCTACCTGTCTGCAGGGAGATTTTCCTTCAACAATAAGCCATAGTATTGCATGAATCCTTAAATCCTTTTCAGCACATCCTACAGTGCAAATATTGGTCAATGCATTCTCCAATATCTTATTGAAGGCATCCACATTTCCAATTTCTTGTGGGTGATATGGAGTTCTCTTTTGATGTTGAATAAGGAAGTCTTTTGTCAATGCTGCAATTGTCTTGTTCAAAAAGTAATTACCCTTATCGCTTATAACAACTTTAGGACACCCAAACCTTGTAACTATGTTCTCAAACAAGAACCGCACAACTATCTATGTGCTACAATATGTAATTGGTTTTGCCTCTATTGATCTTTTCAATTTATCTTTCGTGGTTATTATATACCTAGCTCATGTTCTCCTCGTTGGTGGGTTAATTGGTCCAACAAAATCCACTTCCCATTTGCTAAATTTCTGCAAGGTAACTTGCGGATTCAACGACATCTCATCCCTTCATGGTGACCTTCCTAATATATGAAAAACATCACAACTCTGGAAATACTCCTTAGCATCCCTATGGAGGGTATGCTACCATAGCCATGCACACACAATTTTTTGTGATGTCTCCTTACCTACGTAATGTCCTCCTACAATTCCATCATGCACCTCTGTTAGGATCATTGTTCTTTCGTGTTCTAACACATATTGTCACAGTATGCCATATACAAATAACTTATATAAGTTTCATGTGATCAAATGATAATCTGATGCTTTAACCACTAGCTGCTTCTTCTACACTATTGTCATGTCGGATGGGGCCACTCTTGTGCTCAAGAATTGGATAATTTATGCAAAAACATAGTTACCAACTTAACGAGAACTCTACAGAGTTCTCGTTTTTTGGGGGGTCAAGTTTTTTACCGTGTTTTTAAAAATTGTGCTACCGATAGCACCCCCTCCCTTTTTAGATCGTTTTTCGATCCACAATGTTTCCACATTATATTTTTAAATGCTTGTTTTTCATGTATTTTCAATTTTTTCATTTTTTTTATTTTTTTTATTTTTTATTTAACGATGTTTTTAGTCATTTTTCCATGCTCCTTTCAATCTTATAAATATTTGTTTCTATTTACTTTTTTGAAATTAGGATTTTTCATGTAATTGTGTCTCTTTAATTAATTTATTGTTCCATACTTTTAAAATGTAGTAAAAAACTTAATTTTTAATACATTGTTCATTTTTCTTTTTTACACAAATAGGTAGGTTTTATATAAATAAAACAGTGGTTGAGCCACTCAAAAGTTTACAACCGATAGTCCTGAAGAGGATCAACATGCCTTCAAAAACCAAATTCAAATGTCTACTACAGGCATAATAGCTACTAAAAGCTTGACCAAAATTACAATAGAGAAAAACATAAAACTTAGAAAATAACACAAAACATAGAGCTCGAATCATCAGTGCTTCGAGTCCAGAGCACTCGCAGATGATTGGCCTCCAGAGACCCTGAAGCATGTCCCCGCTTCAATTCTTCTCACAGCTTGCTGAATTTTCCTTCCAGCTTTCCCAACCTTGCAGCATGGTTATCAAACACGTTCTGGAGATTGGCCTCCATGAGCTACAAAGCAAGGGTGAAATTTGCTCGCTTTCTCCCCAATTCTCATCAAATCGCTTCAATCTGCAGTCCCCAAGATCGTTCACTTGCCACAAAAACTTGGACTGTCCATGAAATCGTTGATGAAGAACCTGCACTTCTTCTTGCATAGAATTCACCAAATCAACGCCACGAGAAGGCATTATGATCCTATTGCGAATCATTGGGATGCAGTGCCCCAAGCAAGCCAAGCTTTCCTAGGGTCATATCCCCTGGACCTATGGGATTGGAAAGGGGTTGACATCCCCATTCAAACAAATGTATCCCTTGCCCAAGAGTAGTGCCTCATTAGTTTCTTGATCAACGACGTCATTATGCCTTCTTAAAACATGAAAAAAGTCAATATGCCGGAAAGAAGGAAGAAGAACCTATATTTTCCAAAGAATTTTCCAAAGGCGGCAGTTTGAGGGAAGACATTGAGAGATAATGGACTGAATAATGAGCCTGGAGTCGCCAACAACAGTGAGATCTAAGATCCCATGATATATAGCTTGAACCAATCCCTGCCACAAGGCCAATGCTTCAGCTAGGTTGTTGGATTCGATTCCTAGTCCCCATGAATACTTGAAAATTAGATTTTCGTCAGAACCTAAGATCACCCCTCCCCCTTTAGCCTCCCCTAGATCACCTTTCGAGGCACCATCAAAAAACAACATGTTCCTACCAAATTCTTTTTTCCTTATATCGAATTCATGCTCATCCTTCCATATTTCCCGTGGTTGGAGAGTAAGGGGCGAGATGGATGGAACTGATGCAGATCCTGGATTTAGGCTTTAAAGCCAATCTTCCTCCTCAGGGACTAGAGGTAGTTTGAGGTTTTACATAGACTAGAAATGAAGGGAATATCCTAGCAGGGCCTTAATTTTAACCACAATTTGGATTGGGGTGAAGCAGATGCCACGAAAAATATGTTTATTTCACTCAAGCCAAAGTTTCCAGAAAATGAATTTAGGAAGAGACAGCCAGGCATAGGCCAGTTTATCTTTTGAATGATGCACAAAAGGATAAGATATTTTCCAGTTATGGAGGAGAGAGGGAACATCCTCAAAGTTCAAAGGGGCATTCCAGGGAGAAGTGGCCAAATGCCAAAATTCTTTAGCATAGGGGAAAAAGAGAAACAGATGAGAGGTGGATTCTTCAATAGAAAGACAAAGAGGGCATCTAGAGGGGCATTCCCACCCTTTTTTCTGGAAAACTTCAGCAGTGAGGACACTATTATGAGCTAGATTCCATACAAAGTGGTCGACTTTGGGCAGATATTTTGGGTTCCAAATACTTTCCCAGACTTTTGGGTCCCTTGGGACATGAGGAATTTCTTTAATACACTTATACCCTAATGTTGTTGAATAATGACCATTCATAGAGCCCCATCCTCTGACATCCTTCAAACGTTTAGCTACTGGGGATTTCCCTTGTAGGATTCAAAGGAGATTTTGTTTTTCTTCCTGAAGATGGGGAGGACATTTAGGAATTTCCCAATTCTCCCAAACTTGAAGCCCTTCTGTTCTCCAACAGAAAATGTCTGCAATCGTGATTTTCCCTTGGCTTAATAGGAGCTTCCTAATTCCATCTAGAGCTTCCTGATGTCCTATGGGATGGCATCCCAATATGGAATCTTCCCAGATACGAATTCTCCTTCCGTTACCTGGGATCCAGGTTAGCTCAAGAAAGAAGAACGAATAATCTCCCTTACAAAGAGAGAAGATGGGGGATACTTTAGTCAATTTAGCTCCTTGATCAAGACTTTTGAGCCTTGTTCCCATGAAGTATTTCTTCCATAGCACCTGTTTGCACCAAGATATTTTCCCTGTGACCATGTTCCATAGAAGTTTGGCCCCAAGGGATAGATTTTGAGCCCAAAGATCTCGCAAATGCAGGCCCCCTTCTAAATAAGGTACTGTGATTTTCTCCCATTTTACTAAAGGCAGCCTATTTTCATTATGTTTCCCTCCTTTCCAAAGGAATCTTCGCAGGAGAGCTTCAATTTTCCCCAGAACTTTTGTAGGGGCTAACAACAGGGAACTCTGAAAAACAGGCATACTTGCAAGGACTGATTTTAATAGGATTGTTTTGCCTACCAGATTCAACCAAGAGTCTCCCCAAGAATTGATTTTAGCTTTCATCTTTTCTATTAACGGTTCCCAACTAGAAACTTTTGGGTTAACTTGAAAATCGATACCCCGAGATACTTAAGTTTGTCCACTAGGTTTTCCCTTCGATTTGCAGGATCCTGGAAAAAGCTTTCATTTCCAACGAAGTACAGTTCCAATTGTATATTTGACTTTTATTATAGTTGATTTTTCTCCTTGACGCACCCTGGTAGATATCCAGAACTTGTTTTAATTTTCGAGCGATTGAAGGGCTTGCACCGCTAAGCAGAAGGGTGTCATCAGAAAATTGAGCATGATTTACATCTTTCACCCCTCTTACAATTCTAAGACCCAACAGGCCTTGATGGTTTCTACTGTGTTCCAACTAAAAGATTAGGGTAGAGGCTTGAATAGCGAAGAGCAAGGGTGAAAGGGGACACCCCTGTCGAAGCCCTCTAGATGCTTGGAAGAAGTCTACAGCTCTTCCATTTACCAGTGGCGCAATACAAGGAGCTTTAATGCAGGCTTTAACCCAAGAAATGAAGGTAGGGTCGAAGCCAAACTGAAGCATAACCTGAAAAATGAAATCATGACGAACTCTTTCGAAAGTGTTAGCCAAATCCAATTTGATGGCCATACCTTTTTCCTTTCGGCCAATGTTGGAATGAATTTCCTCTTGGACTAGGACTATGTTATCAGAGATTTGTTGTCCCTTAATGAAACCCCCTTGGTTCTCAGGAATGATTTTAGGAAGGATAATTTTCAGTCTGTTGGCCATAACTTTGGAAATGACTTTGTACCCAATGTTACATAAAGAGATTGGTCGGAATCGAGAGAACGAGGGGCGACTCCCTTTTCTTTGGGAATAAGAGCCAGAAAGGAAGAATTGGTTCCTTCTCCTAATTTAGAGCACTTCCAGGATTTTCGAACCAAACGAAGAAGATCAGACTGGATTATTGGCCAACAGGAAGTGAGAAATATAGCAGTGAAGCCATCAGATCTAGGAGCTTTATCAGGGCTCATATCATCCATTGCTTGTTTAATTTCTTCCAGAGAAATAGGACACATAAGCTTCTGGTTAGAGTACTGATTTACTAGGACCTGAATTCGATCCAGGAGCTCAAAATTTCTAAAATCCATATCAGGGAGCTCCTCAGTATAGATCTCCTGGAAGTGATCATGAGATTCTCTTTTGATGTCTTCAAAAGTAGTCAGCTGATTCTCAAGGTGATTGATCTTAGTAACAAATTTAAAATGCTTCCTTGTGTCTGCTTGCTTATGGAAGAACTTAGTATTTTTATCCCCTTCTTGGAGCCAAGAATTCCATGAATTTTGCTTCCAATAGCTTTCTTCGAGTCTGCAAGCAGCCTGGAGAATGTTATGAAGAGCCACCTCTCTGTATATATTTTCCTGATCCAGGCTACCTTCATTATGAAACTGGTGTTCCTCAAGAGATTTTTCAGCTTCTAATCTCTGCTGCTTTAGAGTCTTAAGCTGTCTGGCCCAATATTTAAGAGATCTTTTCACCAGACGTAGTTTTTCTTCCCAGACAAAGAAGGCAGAGCCTCTAACTCGAGTTTTCCAAGCCGATGCAACAAGATCTTGAAAACCATCCAATGGAATCCAGGACGGATTGAACCGAAAAGGGATTGGTCCCAAATTTTTATCCTTTACGAAGGAGAGCAAAATAGGCTTATGATTCGAGGCACTAAAAGATAATATAGAAGAGGCGTGATCGAGGCCTTGCAAATGGAAGATCTGTTGGACCAGAAATCTGTCGAGATGGGCTGCAATGTGACCTAGGCCTAACCTTCTATTAGTCTAGGCGAATTTCCCTTTAATAGGTTTAACATCCTCCAGATCCCAGTCTGATATTAGGTCTTCAACCCATTCTCCGACTGGATCCCAAGCCAGGTTTCCCCCTTTTTTTTCTTTAGAGGAAAGAAGTAGATTAAAATCCCCAATTAAAATTATATTTTCTGGCTGAGAGGACTTGAAATGGTCATTCAACATATTCCAACAAATTATTTTTTTCAGATAAATCAACAGGTGCATAAATATTAAAGATACTGACCTTTAGGTGAGTGTCTTTTTGTAGAAACTTAGTAAAAATCCAGTGGGTATTGATAGCATAACTTACTAGATCCAACTTGGAGGCATCCCAGAGCATTGCCAAGCCTCCTGATGCTCCTCTTGAGTTAACAACTATACTATTTGCTTTGGGCCAGATGGAAGGAGCAACCTGGAGGAAGGAATTCTCTTCCATCTTTGTCTCCTAGATGAGGAGGATATTTGGCATTGAGATTCTGATAAGATCTTTCATTGATAATACTTTCGATTTGCTTCCTAACCCCCTACAATTCCAGGAGACTATCTTCATTACTTACCTTTTGGATTGGAGGTTGCCCCTTTCGAGGCATTCCCTTGCTACCTGGTATTTATGGAATTTAAATATCTTTCCAAAGTGGATTGTACTCTCGATAATTTATCTCGATAAGTGGCTACCTCTCTTTTCTCTCTTTTAGATTTCCTTCCTCTTCGCTCTTTGTTGTTTGATTTTGTCGGATCGGCTCCTTCCTCATCTGTTTCGTCTTCCTCCGAACCTCCTTCCAGAGAAATTCTTAATTGCAAATCTTCTTTGGTTTGGGCTTCCCCCACGTCATGAGCTTCAAGGGATCCAACAACAGTAGTCGAAGAGGGAGTCGCGACCACTTCATTCGGGCTGGGAAGAACCTCTTTCTCAGGGTTTTCAAGAACAACAAAGTTATTTCTCGACATATGGTTTTTCCTACCCTCCTAGACTTTTGAAGTTTCCAAATATTTTGAGGCTGGAGGGAGGGTTATTGTCCTTAGTGCCCTTTCTTCTGGAAATCGCTTTATGTTTCTTGAACGGTTGCCAGCCTTCCTCAAGGCCCTTTTCCTTCTCAGCTAATTTAGGGTAGTTTCTTTGGAAGTGACTGTAGTCATGGAAATGCCTGCATTTGAAGGGTAGCTATTCATAGTCCATCTTTTGGAAATGTTTCCAACCTTTGACAGTAAAATTCACTACTTTAGGGAGTCCAGCTTCCAGATCGACCTCCACACAGATCCAAGTGCAAGAGTATTGCCCTTTTGGATCTGCTTGATCGATATACCTTCCTAGACCATTTCCTATTACTTGTAAGGATTCTTCATTCCAGCAATGCATGGGAAGATTTGGGAGACAGACCCAGATTGGGACTTCTTTGGGCACATCTAATGCTGGATCGAAATGAAGAGTCCATCGATTCAGGTAGAGCCCTTGAGGGCCCATAAAATAGGGCCCACTTCTAAAGATCAGGTCTCTGTCCTCTTTGGAGATAAAGTCGAACAAAAAGAACCCTCTTCCAACATCATAACTCGCAACACCTTGAGAGATTAAAGGTCTCCAGTTGTTCTAGATCCACATTTCGGTGGTGCGAGGGGATGGCCATAGTTCGGTAAACTGTCCAACTAGGGCCCGTTCTGCCAGTGAAACAACTGCATGCATAGGTTTCTCCAGAGGAAGGGCTATTTCTGGAATGACATCTAGCTTCTTTACAAACTTCGGCAGAGGGGCGATATCGACCTTCTTTCCTTGAGCATTAATCAGATGAGCAAACACAGATTCATCAGTAGAAGACGAAGGTGGGGGTGGGGGAGGAGGCAGATCTCCGCCTCCTGCAGAACTCATTTTCCGTAGAGATTACTTTCACTAGTAATACATTGTTCATTGTTACTTCAATAAATAGAAAATAATTATACTTAAATAACACTAATTTTGAATATTTAGGAAAAAAATATAAT
>ML815861.1:71168-89402 GCA_009831015.1 Picea engelmannii | reverse complement strand
ATCATCAATAAAATTAACATAATAACTAGAGCCACCAAGATATGATACTTGAGCTGGTCCCCATACATCTGTATGCACAAGAACTAACCTTTCACTCTTTTTTTCTTTTCTAAGTCTGAGAAATCTAACTCTCTTATGTTTTCCATAAACACAATGCTCACAGAAATCCAAATCAATTTCTTTAAGTTCTGGCAAAACATTTATTTTGTGAAGTATATGCATCCCCTTCTCACTCATTTGTCCAAGCCTATGATTCCACAGTGTTGTATCCACTCCTGTAGAAGCTAAAGACATAGAAGAATCATTATTACCAATACATAAATACAATTTACCTACCTTCTCTCCTTTTTCTATCATCAATGATCCTTTGGTGACCTTCCACACCTTATCTATAAATATGGATATGCAACCTTCACTTTCCATCTTCCTAGTTGAAATTAGATTTTTCCTTAGATATGGAACAAGCCTTACCTATTTCAAAAACCTTTGGTTTCCATTGCTTTGCTTTATTTTTACCTTTCCGATTCCAACAATTTTGAATGGTGCATCATCACCTAAATGAACCTATCCAAAATCACCTTGAACATAATCTAGAAAATGTTTCCTGTGGGGTTTAACATGAAATGAAGCCCCTGAATCTACTACCCAAGACTCAGAAATATTATTTATAGAAAAATCAAAGCATCTTGGAAGACATCACCTGTTACATTTGCTTCTTGATTTTTCTCCTATTGTCCATCTCTTTGTTTCTTTGGAGCTCTGCAGTCTTTCTTCAGATGTCCTTTCTTCCCATAATTCCATCACTCTATCTATCCAAATATGGATTTGGATATTCCATTCCTATAATTCTCATTGTTACCTGAGCCCTTTCCTCTATCCTTTTGTCTTCCCTTGTTCTCCATGTTTAACACATTACTTGATGTCTCACCTGTTCTTTTCCGTTGCATTTCCTCACTAAGGATAACACCAACAACATCATCAAGTTTTAAAGTGTTTGAACAAGAGACAGAGTTACATACAACCATGACCAAGTTGTTCCATCTTTCTAGAAATGAGATCAAGATTAGAAGAGCTCTGACCTCATCATCAAAGTCCACTTTTACAGAACTTAGTTGATTAGTAACCGTATTAAATTCATTTAAATGATCTACAACAAACCCACCTTCTAACATATTCATATTAAATAATCGCTTCATTAAAAATACCTTATTGGACATCAATGGTTTTTCATATAGTTTATCCAATGCATCCATTAGATCCTTCATTTTTTTTTTCTTTCGAAATATTGAAAGACACGAACACTTCCAGGATTAGTTGTATCATTCCTAGTGCCTTTTTGTCAAGAACCTCCCATTCTTTATCCTTCATGGATGTCAGGTTCTTCGCTATTCCACCTAGTGGTAGGAATATATCCTTTTGACATAAATGATCTTCCATCTGCATCTTCCATAATTGGTATTTTTGGCCATTAAATTTCTCGACCCTAAACTTCCATCTTCTGCCATTACTCCCACTTGAACCAGGAGCCCTCTTTTCCTGTGAGTTACCTTTCTCTCTGATACCAGTTTCTAGAAAAACAATATCGCAGAGCAATAAAATAAAACAAATGAGGAAATAAAACACATAATATACAAAATACAATAGAGACACAAATATACATGGTTCACCCAGTGTGGGCTACGTACACCAGAGAAATTGCCAGGTCCTTCCTTTATTATTA
The DNA here is from genome assembly GCA_009831015.1 of Picea engelmannii. Classification (NCBI taxonomy): domain Eukaryota; kingdom Viridiplantae; phylum Streptophyta; class Pinopsida; order Pinales; family Pinaceae; genus Picea; species Picea engelmannii. The sequence goes on along the minus strand of ML815861.1, from coordinate 87,682 downwards.
TCCAACAAATGAAGGGATACAAACTACAACACACATGTTGTAAATTCCTCTTCTTTTTCTCATAGTCTCCTCTCCCAGAATACAATATTCACAAAATGATACATAGCCACAATAAATTTCCCTCTTAAAAATATGGTTGTCTTCTAGGGAAAAAAACCCTAACATAACTTCTACCATCAGATCTGTGACTTTATAATGAAAGGTCCAGATTTACAATGAAATTACAATATACATTTACAAGGAAATTTTTCCTTCGAGGGCTTCACCCCCGCACCCCCGAACCCTACAGAGGGGGTAACCCCCCTTTTCACTTCTCCACGTGGAGGAGTGTAGATTCTTCTGATGTGTAAAGTCTTCATGGGGTATAAACACAGCTGAAAAAAAAATACCTTTGAATCAGGAAGATAATCAGGATCCACAACCAACTTCCTTGTTGGAGAAGTTGCGTTGCTTGGTCTGTGGAAGTCTTTCATGAACTTGTTTCTTGCGGGGTTGAATATATTCCACCAACCTGTTTTCTCTAGGATTTATGGGTCATTGTGTAAGCACCATCGTAGGTGAAGAAACAATATTTTATTTCTCTTATCATGCAATATCCTTCTATTGGATAGAAGATGTTGAGGTTGTAGTGGCCTTATGTGCATCCTTTGAACAAATCGTGAACAAGATTAATTTTGTAGTATGAGAGATTACCTTGTGACATTGTTTTGGTGGAATGATAGTCATAACTACCTATGGTATCGTGTAGAGATGACCCTCCAGAGTAATAATGACACTACGAGGTTGAGAATCATAAACAACATGACGTTTCCACATACATGGTTGGCCCAAAACAACATCACAAACATCAAGAGGGGAAACATCACACACTACCTCATCGTTGAAGGGTTGGATGTCATAGGACAAGAGATTGTTGGCTGACATGGATATCTCATCCCCGGTGAAGCCACTTGATGTTGTATGGTTTCGAGTGTGGTGTTGTCAACAATCCCAACTGTTTGAAAACCTCAACTGAGATGAGGTTCTTCTAGCTATCACTATCAACAATGAAATGCAACAGGGTCCCATTCACCCACATCTGTGAATGGAAGAGGCACTCCCCCTCTTTAGGATCTACTGGTTCTTCAGGTTGAATTGTTGCAGTCGTGACAATAGCAGTGGGGTCTGCATTGATGATCTTTTTGTTTTCAATATTTTTTGGATCAGATTCTGAATCAGGGTTTGACTCCTTGTCTTTGACCTCGGCCACCAATGACTATTTCGAGCGACATTCATCGGTGTTGTGCCAAGTTATTTTGTGGAAGTTGCACCACTTCCCAGTGTCATTCTTCGTCTTTCCTTTACCCTTATTTTGATGTGTCTTGGACTAGTTTTCTGGAGGCTATTGGTTAGGGTTGTCTTTACCATGCCTTGGTTTTTGTAGATTCACACACCTAAATTCCCATTTGTTTTGGTGCCTAAATATATGCTTGATTTTGACAACATATCGATATGAAACTCCCAATTATGATGTTTTTAGGAAATCCATTTCAGTTTCGATGTACCTATTCAGAGCCCCACGATATTTCAAAACTAGATGTTGCACAATGTCTTTGATGCCCAACTCGGTGCGCAAGGTATGGAAAGTATTTTTAAACTTTGTAATTTGCCGGTTCTTCTCTTTCCATAGTGTGGTCCATCTCATGTACTATTCTTCATAGTTATCAACAAGGTAGTAATGTTCCTTAACCACATCCACAAAAAAATACCAAGTGGGATCAGACCCATATATTCCATATTCCTCTGTGTAACTTTTCTCCCAGTAAGTTTTCCACCAATGTTTGACATGGGGGAGAGAATTGAGGAGTGCGAAGGAGATATTTTCCCTGTCGAAAAAATTGTGAATAAAAGAAATAACCTTCTAGCAGATTTAACCATTTTTCTAAGGAATTCACATATATTCGACCTTCAAATATGGGTATATCAAAATCAACTTGTACCTTGAAGGGAGAGGTTCCTCCAAATTGGTTGCTTGATGAAGATACAAATGTTGCTATCGGTAGGCATTGAAGGATGTGGGAAAAATTCTCCATGATTTCATCCCTCTATTGCGCTATAGCTTTCTCAAGCAATAGATTAATAGAATCTTTTGCTCCACCATTTTTATTTTATGCCACCATAGAGGGTTTCTTCAGCGCGTGAGAGAAATTTTCCTCAAGAGAGACAAGCTCGAGACAAAAATTTCTATAATCATACCTCGTTGGGGACATGCATTGAAAATCGATCAAGAGCAATATGCTCTAATACCACTGATCCTGATTATTTTCAGAATGAAATGAAAGCAGAGATATTACAATGAAATACACATAAAAATTGCGTGAAACAGAGAAATAAAGCATTACATGATTTATATTAATGAAAGAAATGTACAGAGACTGTAATAATACAGAGTGCAAGACTTGCTAAAATTGTGACAACTTTCTATCTAAGGAGAGATGTGATCATTACGCTCATTCGGAAAAAGATCCTTACAATCAGGCTCCGAAGTCCTTTTTATGATAAACATGAATTTCAAAACCATAGACATCCAAAAACCTAAACCTAGGAGATGAAGCACGAAAAGTCATGTGGTCCCTGTTGGGGTAAGTTAGTACATTAACTTCCTAAGGTCACAACTTTTGCATACGATATCCATTTTAGACGTGTGATAGCCCATTGGAAAGGTCTTTTCAAGAATTATGAATTATGCCATCAAACTCTAGCTTCTTCTATAGTTTGATTGTGGAAAGCCAAGAAAATATTGTTTAGAGCCCCAAAATGGCCCTAGAAGTACAGAAATATGTACTGACATGAAAACTTTCAAAATAAGCTAGTTGGAATAGGTTGGTGGCCACCAATATCCACTTGGATGTTGTGTAGGGATTTAGGATAGCCCCATTTTGTAGAATATACAATTAAAAAGAAATTTCCCCATTATAGAGAAACATGTTGCGCTGAATACTATCAAGATGATCCAGTTGGAATTTGGAACATGTGGGTGGCCACCAATATCCACATGGATCACATATACTGGTGGCACTTTTGACGTTGATGATATCCAATATGGTCCTAGTATATATTTCTTGGCTTGTTGATATATCTCCTTATCTTTCTGTAGATTAAATTCTAGCGTAGGTTCAACTTATTTCCTTATCCATTGCTCGACTCCCTTTCCTTTTACTATCAAATCTGATCCAATTCTCATTCCTCCATGTGTAAAAAATACTACTCTGGGTTGATCGTAGTGCTTCTCAAATGCTATCATCTAAAGGCTCTAGTTATGATTATGATTCCCTCATGCCTGGCATTTCGATTTTTCAGTTGAGGACAATCTTTTGTCTTATGATCTAATGATCTGTAATACATGCACCTCACGCAAGGATTTAGGAAGTCTCTCGCTAAATGTATTGGTTGATTGCAATTATAATAAATTATTGGTCCTCTTCCTCCTTGAAAAAATCCTCCACGTCCTCGACCTCTACAAAATCCTCCTCATCCACCTTGATTAACTCCTCTTGGAGTGTTCTACTGTGGAACTCCAACATCTAATGCATCATTTTCTTCTTGGATTTTGTATGCATCCGAAGTGTGCTCTCTCATTAAGTAGAATGTGTGATAGTCTTTATCATTATCTCTTATAGACTTGAAAAAATTACATAATAAATTCCTTGGCATACTCTGGTACGTCTGCAGTAAGGAAAATGTATTCAGATGATGTCCCCATGTCTTACATATTTCATAATATCCTACTCCTCCCACTAATGGGTTCGGTGCTCCTATATCCATATACTATGTAAATGCTAGACAATCTTCTTTATGATGGCCTTATTTCTTACATGTAATGTACCAAATGTATTCATGTTTTTCCTTTTCCTTCGTTATATCTGACAAAATAATTTTGAGCGTATCCAATTGTGACTGTAACTATTCCATTCTTGAGCCATCTCCCATGGGAGATGCTTCCAACTTCATCATGATTTCAAATTATTTGTGTTGCGATGTGACCTTATGTTGTGTCAACGGATAATGAATGTGTGGTAACAAGCCTGTAATAAACCTTTATCGATGTTGTTTGTCAGGAATATGAAACGTTAATATACCCATCACGTCTTTAAACCTTTGGTCATAATCCCACATTGTATCATTCTGTACTTTTTTAATTTCCTTCTGTTTTGTGATATACGGAGACTCGGATTTCAACTGCCAAAATTCCTTTAACAACAATTTTCCTATCTTCACCAAAGTTCTTCATTTTCCTACTGATTTAGTCATATAGTACTCCATATACCATAGTAGTGCACAACCTCTGAACGTTGTATCTAACTACACAATATTAGTTGTTTCATCTTGAAAATTTTTAGTAGTACATATCATGTCACACACAAATAGATGTGTCTCTGGGTCCTCCAAACCTGCTCCCTGAAACTATGGAATTCTTAATGTATGATCTATTCCTTCCACTGTGTTCTATGTATTACTTACTCTTGGTGTTGTTGGATGACTCCAGTTTGTTGAATTACTTCCACTATTTTGACTTCCTCTGCTAACTACAATCTCTCTCAATGCAATTCCAGTTTATGCTTCAGATCTAGGTGAAGCATACAATGTCATGGGTTTGACATAGATTCTGATCTGAGATGGACTTCCTTCTTCTGTTGGACTGTATTGAGGGTCCTTTTCTTTCTCTTTCCTTTATCTATATTATGTGATATGAAGTACTATGTAGGGGTCTCTTTTCTCAAACACTTTGTTCTACTCTTCTCTCTTAGCCACAATCTCCTTCTTACTATATCTAAACCTTTTCCCACGGCTAAATACTCCAATATCTATGCCTGAGTCATTTTCTTCCTCTCTCAACATCCTCATTCCATATGACTCTCATTCATATTTTCCACTCTCATACCATCCTCCGGTCATATGGCAATTCCCCTATGTGCATGAAGGCACCTAGCTATTAGAATCCATCTTCATAACATTCTTTTTGGACAAAAACATCTTTATCCAAGTATACATTTCATTTAGATACTTCCCGCATGGACCCTTGAAAAAGTCCTTCTCTGCAACACTATAAGACTGGGTACAATCTATTGCAAACTCTATAATGTAACCTCCCATTACACTATTCAACCAAAAATCCACTTCTTGAGAAACTTTATTATTTACTGCGTTCAATTGTATGATCACTTCAAGGGTCTAGTTCCTCGGAGCTTCAACTCTATATCTCCCAATGTTCTCAACTATCCTTTCTAACCATTCAGTCAAAATGATTAGGAATTCACCAAAGAATGAAGATGAGTGAAACCATACCTTTGTAACCATTTTTCATCGTTGAGCCGTAGGTCTCTATTGTGTTCTATGGAAAAATATCATTTCTTTCTGACTAGCCATTCTTCGATTTCTTCCTTATTTGGCCTCCAAAAATTTTCTTTCAATTATAGCTCCCAGTACCAAAAATATAACCATTTGTTGGAACACAGTGGGACTACCTAGGGTTAATCATCAAAATACCAACAAAACCTTTAGACACCAACCCTTTTGGCATCACCTGCAAGAAAGTGAAGTCTCACCTGAGGCATCTAGAGGGTTTGTGGTAACCAAGGTTCTATAGTGATGAGGGGAAGTGAGGCATTCAACATATCTCTACTAACCTTCTACTCATGTACATAGTTTCCATTACTAAAAAGTTACTTATTACGCGACATACCTTGTGTGTTACATTCCTTTACTTTGTATCCATTCATTTACCAGTTAATTCATTGCTTGAGAATGTAACACCATATATCAATAATTCATCCAACATAATTAATAATTTATCATCATTTCACCATAAAAGTAAACATCATAACATGCAAACACAACATATCACAACACACAGGTTTAAAATGGTTCACTCAACTTGGACTACATCCACAATGATTGGCTTCTTCTATTATTCATTGATAATATTCTACAGCTGCACATTGTGCTACAAAATATGCAAAAGTAACATTACCCAAACCTACCTATTTGTTATGTTGTAGTGCGAGCCTCACTCCCCAGTCATACCTCAGAACTTCTTCCAACGCTCAATTCAACTTACACAAAAACACTAAGAACTTATCATATGTCGAACCCCTTCTACCCAAAACCCATTACATATTTATACATAAAAAATAGGGGTAAGCTCGTTACGAAATGGATGAATTGTCCCCAAAATCCTAACTAATTTTCGTCTTCTGCGTGTTGCTCCATCACACTTCCTTCTGTTATGTGCTTTGACTCCTTAAATTCCTCTCCTGGTGTGTGCTATGGTCTATCTTCTAACTGCCTTTATTCTTTAACTTATTCTGGCACATATCCCAGAACTTATCCAACATGCAGTGTGTTTCTCCTTGCCATGAACAAAAGATAAAGAGTCTTCAACCCTAGGCCAAATTTGTCAGCCTAACATAATTTCCCTTTTCTGAAATCACCAAGCTTCCTAGAACAAGTGCAGACTCACTTATTCTAACTCCATTCTTATATTATGATACAATGATATGTCACAATGACCTCTCTCCTTTATATACAATCCTTGGGAATCACCATAGAATCCCATCCATAAGTCAATATCAAATTAGGATTTCCTTCTGGGTGTGATGCCCCAACACAAGCCCACAAATCCCATCACCAAACTCATGAATCCCCCACTCAAATAAAAGGGGGTTTTCACCAAACTGAAAGGCTAATATGGTGCCAACGAAGATTCTAACATTCCTGACACCTTGGCCTCTTATGGGAATTGTTAGCCCTTGACCAAGTTTTGAGGGTTCTTGGTCATGTTTGACCTATTTTGGGACTTCAACAGACTATCGAAGGTAGAGTGCAAGACGAAGAAGAGATCATGGGATCTTGACCCCTTTTTGGGTCCTTTTTGGGATATGGGAATATGTAATGGGTATTGGAATGTCAGATGACTAGGTGATGTAAAGAAGGGAGAGAAAAGAAGAAGAAGAGGCATATATGTGATGTTGTGCTAAGTGCAAGTGTGGTTTGTAAATTCTTTGTGCATACTATGAGAGACTTGCAGAGCTAAGTGCAAGTGGTTGTAACAGACTATGAAGAGCTTTGTGTTGTAATACAAGGAAGAAGGATCTAGCGAGTTGTACAAATATTCTGTCCTATGCGAAGTAGGGTTTGGGGCTCTATGCATGTAACCTATTGAAGAAGATAATAAAGAAGAAGAGTTGGTGGACATAGCCCTAGGGTGGGGGTGAACCACGTATATGTTGGGTTTCTCTGCTTTGTGCGATGCGTTGGAGTATTTATGTGTTATTTTCTAAGTGCTTGATATAGATAGATAAATAGATTTGTTTATGCTTTGTTCTCATGATGAATCTAGATGCTAGATATGATATAGGTGAATGTTCTTAGTGCTTGAATCTGCTAGATCTGATCCATTTATTTATGCTAAGTGCTTAAATACATTATATTAGGGTGAATGATGTGATTCTCTTTTTTCTCTACGGAGTAGATATTGGTTAAATAATGATGAACTAGTGGTGCTAAGTGCTCTATCAAGTATTATAATCATATATTTGTGTCCCAGCTAAGGTTGGAGACACTTGAGTCTTGCAACCACCCCTGTCTCTACCTCAGGTGAGACTTCATATGCTTTGCAGGTGTTTTCGAAAGGGCCGGTAGTTAGGGTTTTGTTTGTGCATTGTTGTAGCGTTGAACCCTAGGTCTGCCCATGTGCCAACAAATGGTTCTGTTGTGGGGACCTGAAACTGTGATTGTTGGGAACTGAGGAAGAAGAAGTGTTGTGCAAATACCTATGGATGCCAATGGAACTTTGACAGAGGAAGATTTTGACAGAGGAAGATTTTGAGATTATTAAATTTATTATCTAAAAGAGGTAATATCTAAAATCTTTGTGCTCTAAGAAAGGAAAAAGTGATAATTTTTTATTAAAAGAGGTAAGATCTGAAAGCTCTGTGCTCTAATAAAGGTAAGAATATTGAAAAGTTCTAGATCTGAAATCTTTGTGCTCTGTAGAAGTAAGATAAGTGGAAATTTTTGTTTCAACAATATGGATCTAGGTATGTTTGATAGATTCTATCCTATCTTGAAAACTAGGGTATTAATAGATGAAATAAGATTTGATATAAGTAGATCTGATAAGAAGAGTGAAAAATATGTTATACCTATGCATAGAAAGAATGTTTGGACTAATAAGTGTATGCAAGATCCTAGAAAGAAATGTTTGCAGGTTAGCTACCATGATCTAGTGTGCAGTATAGGAAAGGATGGGGATCATTTAAAAGAAAGAGAGGATTAACCCTCTGTTACAGCTGCAGAAGACCGAAACATCTTGCTAAGGAATTCCCTGGGAGAAGACCTAGTTGTATTTGTTGTAAAGATATGGACCATGAAGTATTGGATTGTCCTAGAATGATTGCTAAGGTTGAAAGAATGAATATGAACCAAGAAAACCCTAAGGAAGATCCCTAAACTAAGATTATGACAGAATCCCAAAAAGAATCAGAGAAAGTATTTCTACAGGTGAAAGAAACCCTGAATGACCACCGACATGTCATATTATTAGAGATCTTCAAAGAAAAAGAATGCCTTGAAGCAATAATATGAGACTTCGACATTGATTGTGTTCTAGATGGGGAAACACATGTGAATATCATGACAGAGAGAACTTGGGAAGCTATAGGGAGGCCTGTTATGATTCCTTCATTAGGAGTAATATGACTATTCAAAGGAAATCTGATAAACCTATGTGGAAATCTCATCCAAATACCTATGGATGCCAATGGAACTTTGACAGAGGAAGATTTTGAGATTATTAAATTTATTGAGAACAGTGCCCCATTTACCATGCTACTAGGAAAACATTGGATTAAAAGAGATCATGCTAGAAGGTAAGAAGAAGAAGAAGTTTTAGAACAACAGAAGCAAGATTTCACACTTGATTGAAGAACACAAGAAAAAATCGAAGCTATTTAACACCAGAGACCTAGATGTTGAAGTTGCAAGAACACTAGAAGACCCACAGAAGATTGAAGTACCTATTCCAGATAAAGAAGAAGGATTACCCTCGAATCTTAGGAAAGAATCTCAACAATGCGAATATGCCAAAAGAAGATAAGAATTAGAAAGGAAAAAGGAATACCGAGATGAAGCTCACTGGAAAGAAGGCTAGAAATCTAAGTAAGAAGAGAGATAAGATCAACAAGTTGCAGAAGGTTCCAAAGGGAACCTCGGAGAAGGAAAATTTGCAAAATTGGAGCTTCGCTAGGATACCAGAACAACGACACATGGCACTTCTCCATGGCAAAGAAATATAGTTGTTGGGGACATTATAACCGTTAGACCACCACTTTGAATGGGTAGAAAGGAATTTATGGATAGACAACTCACAATTTGACCATTGGGAGCATGCCATAACAGACAAAACAAAGTTAATGAAGGCTTCATACCCGTTGCAAGCGACTCGTTGCCAAGTTACCTATTTATCTCATCGCATCATGCATTGAGAACACTTTTGCCAACCGATAGTTTGAGCTGACAGACTAAGTTGATTTTTCACAGTGATCATCACTCTCTTTCTCTCTATCCCACTTACTGTGTCTAAGTTACTCCCCAAACCTGAGATTGTTAACCCTGAGAGTGTATGTCAGACGAGTTAAGCGTTGCAAAGAAAGATGTTGAAGAAGTTATGATCAACCTCATGACTGAAAGAGTCATGTCGATATCTACAAGTGTACAAACATCATCGACGAGAGGAATACCAACCTCTCCATCCACTACTCACAGAGTCGGACCATCCCAGCCATCAACTAAAAAGAGAACCAAGCACAGGGATGATCGAGTGAATGCCAAACTGATCCTGACTATATTACCTACCTATACTCCACCTCTGAGTGGCATAGTAAATCGAGACAATGTTCCCAGAAATTTCAAATACACCTTGGTTACGGCATACCTCCCGAAGGGTATACGCACAGTTTGAGCAGACCAAGATAAGATTGCAGCGTTCAAGTTTAGCGACTTTAAACTTGGAGATCGAAAATTCTATAACGTGCTTGCCCCACATAAGTACCTGAACAAAACTAAGGGGAAGAATTTGAAGATAATTCCCTAGTCGTGGACTATGAACCTCACGCAGTCCACCCTGTTGAATGTCATGAAGGTTCCCCACTTTGTAAGACACCAGGAGGTTAATTCATGTGTCAAGATATTGCTGTCTTGTTACCATGGTGGTTATTTGTGGCTAAACTATCATATAACAATTGATCCGATGCTGATCAATTAGATCACGGGATTGAGTATGCAAGGACCTGATCTACAAGAGTTTTACCCCAAAAAAGCCATGGATCGTGCTCTAGCACATAAGATCAAGGACACTTATGGCGATGTCGAGAAGGGAATGCGAGGCTACAAGTACCTTCTATCCAGAGTGGCGCAGTGCACCTTGACTATCATTTGATTGCATGGAAGTTAGTATGAAACAACTGACCTACCCAAGTCATTGGTTTTGTAGTCGACCTCATAGGGAAGTGCGCGGAAGGCCTTCAGATGAACTGGGTGAAGTACTTGGTGAACCAGTTGGAAATCGACTACAGAGAAGAACATGATCAAGGATATGAATTTCATTTCAGTTGGCTCTTGATCCTTATAGATTTTATTTCCTAGGAGATGCCAGAAGGTGAGACCTTCCCAGACATCGAGCCATTGGAACCGTTGGCCGCGAAGTTCAATACACTGTGGTGTTCAAGTGATATGAATAAATAGTGGTAGTCAAATGTTATTTTTCATACATACTATAATTAGCCAAAGATAGTCATACATTCTAAGCCTCATATGACTCTGAACACTCTACACCAGTTCAGGCCTTTGATGAAGTTCAACGCAGATTGACATTTTATTTACATCACAACGCACGCCGACGAGCACAAGAAACAACTTCAGTCCTACTATAAGTTGACAGAGGAGGACTTCGAGGAGATCACTAAGGACTGGTCAGCAAAAATCCTTATTCCAGCAGACCCTGCGGTGATATATAACATAGACATCCTAGAAAAAACACAGGATACACCCAGACCCAGCAAGACAAATAAAATAGAAGAGGTCCAAGAATTAGACAATGCATCTGTGAAAACTGCTTTCATATCACCAGAGTGAGGAAGTGATGGTGAAGATTTGAAAGACAAAGAATTTGAACAGAAGCAAGGAGACGATGTTGATCCCCTGAAGAAGAGGAAAGGTTCACCTCTGAAACCTTCCTCCCAAAAGAAATCAAAGGCCACCATGACCAAGATACAGACTGTCCTCACCTTCGATGACTTCAACTTCCTCATAGCAGCCCTGCAAAATGCTTCGCTGGAAATAGCAGAGAAACAAGGAGAAAAGAAAGAGGATATGTATGATCGAATTGAGACTGAACTCCAAGGGGTACAATAGGCCCTACAGTCCAGATGCCCAGTCTCCATTGCGTCGGGAGAACCAGAATTGGGAGATGAGCCAGCTCAACTCCACCGCCTAGCTGATACAGTCGAAGCTCACCTTCGACGAGCACTGGAAGAAACATAGAAAGCCACCCAAGATTTGACACAAGTACAAGGAGTACTTGTAGAGAAACATCGTGCTACAGAATAGGAAAATCTTTCTCTCCAAGTGAAGTTTGATGAATAAAACACACAACTATAGAAAGAAAAGGAACAATTTCTCGCTAATCAACTCGAAGTAAAAGAAGCGGTCAACAGAGAAATTTGCTCTGTGACATTCTTATAAATCAAGGCAGAAGACCAAGTTACACAGCAGGTGAACCAACTCATAGAAGCCATCCAACAGCTACAACAACGCATAGCAAATTTGGAGCTATGCACTATACTTGAGACCCCACAAGATGTAAGAGACCAAAAAGAAGAAACCGCCCAAAGCGCAGTTGAAAGGATAAAGGCTCTTACTCTGGAATGTAAGAAACTCACTGATCACAGTGCCCAGACCTATGAACAACTCACGAAGAACCCATAATTGAAGGAACTAGAGTTGCATCTCCAAGAGGCGAAGTATCAAGACAAAAAGATACAGGTGTAGTTGAAGCCCCTATCATTTGTGGAAAGAATGAAGTGATCCCAAGAGTAGCGGATCACCCAGTAGCAGATCCAGACTATCCAGAGCATATTTATGGAGGTAACTCAGAAACTCCAACCTGTACAAGATAAGGCCTATCAATTGTTTACATAGGTAGAAGGCCAAGGAGCAGAGATAGAGCAGGTTGTCAACACTGTTGAGCAATGTCTAGAGGGACCTATCAACGATACAGTCATCCAAGAGTTAGTTGAATAGGAGGCAGTATCACAACAACAATTCGAAGAATATTGAGCCAATATTGAGGCATTCGAAGAAGAACTAGTCAGACCAGAGTGACTCGGGATGAGTCATAGGTGAGTGTTGGGGGCCTGTTGGCCCTTGACCAAGTTTTGAGGGTTCTTGGTCATGTTTGACCTATTTTGGGACTTCAACAACCCGTTGAAGGTGGAGCACAAGATGAAGCAAATATCGTAGGATCTCAGCCCCTTTTTGGGTCCTTTTTGGGATTTGGGAATATGTAACGGGTATGGGAATGTCGGCCCATGGGTTTACCCATGCTTAGGCCTATTTTGTAATATATAAATAGATGACTAGGTGATGTAAAGAAGGGAGAAAAAAGAAGAAGAAGAGGTATCTATGTGACGTTGTGCTAAGTGCAAGTGTGGCTTGTAAATGGTTTGTGCATATTGTGAGATACTTGTAGAGCTAAGTGCAAGTGGTTGTAACATACTATGAAGGGATTTGTGCTGTAACATAAGGAAGAAGGATCTAGCGAGCTGTGCAGATATTTTGTCCTATGCGGAGTAGGGTTTGAGGCTCTGTGCATGTAGCCTATTGAAGAATCTAATAAAGAATAAGAGTTGGTGGATGTATCCCCAGGGTGGGGGTGAACCACGTATATGTTGGGTTTATCTGCTTTATGCGATGTGTTGGAGTATTTATGTGTTATTTGATAAGTGCTTGATATAGATAGATAGATAGATAGATCCGTTCATTATTTGTGCTTATTATGAATCTGGATGCTAGATATGATATATGTGAATGTGCTTAGTGCTTGAATCTTCTAGATCTGATCCATTTAGTTATGCTAAGTGCTTAAATACATTAGATTAGGGTGAATGTTGCGATGCTCTGGTTTCTCTACATAGTAGATATTTGTTAAATAATGATGAACTAGCAGTGCTAAGTGCTCTATCAAGTATTATAATCACAGATCTGTGTCCCAGCTAAGGTTGCAAACACCTGAGTCCTACAACCACCCTTGCCTCTACCTCGGGTGAGACTTAATCACAGATCTGTGTCGCAACTAAGGTTGCAAACACCTGAGTCCTACAACCACCCTTGCCTCTACCTCGGGTGAGACTTCATCTGCTTCACAGGTGTTTTCAAAAAGGTTGGTAGTTAGGGTTTTGCTGGTGCGCTGTTGTAGCGTTGAACCCTGGGTATTCCCCTGTGCCAACATGAATACCTACTGAAGCTACAAAAATAAACACTCCCTCTTAGCAAGGGAGGTATCGCATCCACCATCAGTTATAAGTAACTCTAGTACTAAAAGCATCTCTCTTCAAAATCCAAGTTGGTATGCTTCCTCATATGTACTCCAATCCTCTTCCTCGCATGTTGGAAATGTATCTAGATATGTTATTATATTACCATCCCAACTTCTTGATGTCTCATCTATCTGATTAGCCACATCCTCAGTCAATGAAGCAGAATCTATCTGACTGGTTTCATCCTTGGTTGTTGGACATAGTGTCATTAATATATTGTCATTGATGTCAACAATCGATGTCTTTGATGTGATGATAAGTTGGTATGAAGAATTGTCATTGATATCAATAGTATAAAAGTTAGCATACAATGATTGATATCAAATAGTAGGAAAACATGAAAACATTAAAATCTTAGGAGGGTTAGCGAATGAAGATCAAATCTCAGAAGAGATGGCGCGATGAAACTCAGAAGGAAAAAATGTAGTACAGAAATATGATCGGGATCGAAATCCTCGGAGGACAAATCGTGACCGTTAGTTATGCAAGTTCCAGATCAACAACAGGAATAGATTGTAGAGAGAAAAAGGAGAATTAAATATCTTTATATTTCCAATCCCACAATTATTCAAGACCATCAGATCTTATAGGTTCAAAGATTGACGATTGTGTTTGACTCACCAAAAAATGCACAACTTCAAATTGCAGAGCTTGGGTGACGAATTAAATCACTCGCAAGTTGTGGTTCCACAATAATACTTGATCGTTGATATTATTTGAGACCATTATTGACCATTGGATCACTTTAAAGTGGAAGGATAGGATAAGAAAAGAAGAACATAAGAGAGATTTGAATTTATGAAGTGCGAAGCTACAAAGAGATCCTAGCTATTGGTTGGAAGGAAGGGACGTGGCAACAGATAAATGAATTCGCAGATTCATGATTTAGAGAAATTGCGAGGAGCTAAGTTCAATCATAAAGTGCGAAGTTGTCAAGAAATCAGGATTTGAGCCCCAGGTCATCTCACGAGGTCAGATGTGAGACGGGCCTAGGAAGAGGGACTAGCACCCATTTCCTAGAATTTGTCAATTCGGGGATCAGAAGATTGGCAAAGAAACATCACAAACAGATCGAGCTGTCGATCTAAGATCTTGATCAAACAAATGTCATTCATTTCAAGTAAAAATATGTGAGGAGGTTATGCTTCGAGAATCTCACTTTGGAATAATTGTGAAGTCGATATATTGAATTACCCAAAGTCCCAAAAGCCGAAATTCTGAAGTCACTCTCAGCCGTCGATCTGAGATATATTTCTGATAGTATTATGACTGTTAGATGAAGGAGATGAATATGTGTCACATTGGGAGACCACGTCAGCAAGGACATGTGGTAGAACATGTCAGTAGAACATGTCAGCAAGGACACATGACACAGCCAAATAATGAAAAGTGTCAATTTGAAATCAATAATTCAGGTATGTGTAAATCATGAATATGAGTGACACGTGGTAGCTACTCGGCTTATGCCATGCCATTAAGTGACATAAGCAAGTTACATCACTCCGAGAGTTTTAGTTCAAGATTTTCACCACCAGCAAATGCCCTAAATTCCAAATTCTCGAATGCCAATGTCGCAAAGGACAAAGTCCTGAAGTCACGAAGGCCGAAGTTCCAAAATCATGAAGGACAAAGTCCCAAAGTTTCGAAGGATGAAATCCCGAAGTGGACACGAGTCGTCCATTCTAAAGAATACTTTAGACACATTCACGACCATTGATCTAGTAAAATGGAAGGATAACATAAGTAGAATAGCCAAAGTCCCAAACTAAATAATGGCCATCCATATCAATGCTTGATTAATTCCTAACCGTCAGATTAAGCAGTGAAAGGATAAGTGTATGGATCAAATCTGACGATTGTTTTGGTTCGGCGAAATATGATTTGGAAAATTTGAAAGGTTTCAAGTCCCTATGTCCCAAAGGGTGAAGTCCTGAAGTCACAACAATCATCAATCTCTTTGGGACCCCAAATCGTGACCATTGATTCTTATAAGTGCTCAAGCCCTCGTTTGGCCTAGCATTTGGTCACCATCATTGGTCATATGGAATAAGAGATATAGAGGCAAAATATAATACATCGCTAAAGTTGATAAGCCCATCATTTGGGTTATCAGTCATATGAAAATGGTTTGAAGGAAGTGCCTCTGCAAAACTTGGTTTCTGCAAATATTTGTAGAGATTTAAGATTGAGTTAAAAGATGAAATTGATCCATATTTGTGATCAATCTATGGAAATCCTTCCTGGTAAGAATAATAAACGGTGATTATCGTTAAGTTAAACAAAGAGGTGTGATGGTCCAAACGAAATGACATAGTATATCACACTCACGTCATTTTTGAATAATATATAAACAAGGAAGTGTGTCGAGAATAAAGTGTCTCTATAGTTCATATAAGAAGATCAAAACAAAAGCAGAGTTCAAGAAGAAGAATTGTTGGTTCTAATGGGCCCATCAATGTATTATTGAAGATCAATAACTGAATAAGATAGAGAAATAGTTATGCAATCAAGTATTTGATATATAAGACCTTTATTGGACTGCAGTAGATTCATTGAAGATTAAATGACATAATTCAGAGAGCAAGAGATGAAGTTTGACTGCAGATAACCAAAATATCATAAAAGCAGAGGTTGCAACAAACAAGTAGAAAGTACAATAGTTAATGATTCTAAGAAGACTTGAAGAATTGAAAGTATCTATGTGTGTTTATGAACACCTTGAATAGAGTACAATAAAAGAGTTATAAGTGTTATAACCTGCATAAATGGGGGAAGGGTGGAGCAAGGGAAAACAAGTCGAAGTCAAAAAGTCAAATATGATAGGACTTGTGTTAATGGCTGCATGAGTCAAATTCAATGAAGAGAAGAAGGGATTGAAGT
>ML815861.1:55630-70476 GCA_009831015.1 Picea engelmannii | reverse complement strand
GTGGAAATGAATACAATCCTTGATGGACTACCTGATGATGTCAAGGAAAATATAGGTGAATATAATTCTGCAAAGGAACTTTGGGACAATATGAAAGACCTCTACTCAGAATAAAAGTCTAATGAAGCAATTCAATCAGAACAAAGTTTAGTCTACAACAATTCTAGTGATGAAGATTCTTTTGAAGAATACTCAGAAATTGAAGAAAAAGTCAATCTTGAAGCTGAGCTTGAGTGTGCTTTGGATGATTTGAGAAGATATAAACAAAGGTGTAAACAACTAAAGGATCAACTTAAGACTGTTGAAAAATTCAAGAAAGGGACTAAAGCCCCTGATAAAATTGTTAGTCTACAAAGAATTCCTTCAAACAAATTTGGCCTTGAATATGAACAAGTACACATGGTTAAAGGTTCAAGTCCTATTAATCAGATTGATTTTGAAGATTACATGTGTTTTGATGATACCTCCAAAGAATCTGATCATCCTCCCATTAATATGTATCAAATCAAAAGAAAAGATACATAAGACATTCCTATCAAGGATGAAGAGGAATACTCATCCATCAATAAAGGAAAATACTCTCCACAATATTCCGATTGCAATAATGTTGATATTAAAATCTCCCCTGCAAGTAAAGAGAAAGATTTAGATACAATAGAAGAATGTTATGTTAGAATTTATCCCATGAAAGAAGTAGAAGAGAAACTATCTAAGGTCAAATAGAAAGTTGATTGGAGTCTTTATGAATACCACCATGACCATGATTATTCAAACTATAGTTTTCTTCATGACTACACTAAATAATTTCTTGAAAAGAGTCAAAAACATTTATTGGAAATAAAGGAAATGCTCAAAGACAAGGAAACAATCATATATGAGAAAAATATTCAGCTAGAAGAGAAAGAAGAGGAGATTGAGATATTAAAGAATGAAATCAATCAAGTAAAAGAAGAAAAAAAGGAAGATGATGAACTTAGCAAAATCCTTGGAGATCTAAAAGAACTAAGAGAAATCAATGTCAATCTGAAGACCCAACTTCAAGAAACCAAAAGAAGAGAGGAGGTAGTGAGGAAACAATTTAACAAAAGGGAAGAATCATGTCATAAGCTAGAAGCAGAAGTTTTGAATCTTAGAAATAAGGTTGAGAAGTCAAACACCCAATTCAAGTTCTTGAATAACTCTATGATCTTATATGAGATCTTGGATAGTCAAAGATCACCAAATGACAAATCCGATCTTGGCTACAACAAGGAAGAAATTAGTAATCCTAAGAAACCTGATGCAAGTCCTTCATTTGTAAAAGGTGAATATAGGTCTGATGCAAGTCTTTCATCTATAAAAATGGAAATCAGGTATGACACAGGTCCTTCATGTTCAAAGAATGAAAGCAACATTACAATATTTAGAAGATCAGATCAAGGAAGACATGATGAAGCTATTCATACACATCAAAGTAATTTTAGAAGAGAGACACCTTCATGGATGAATCAAAGGAAGTATGAGAATGTATTTAATGGTTATTGTTTTTCTTGTAATGAATTTGGTCATAAATCCTTGGATTGTAGGCATCATGGAAGAAAACAAATTGGTAGGTTCAACAACAATATAAGATGTTGGAACTGCAATCTTGTTGGACATATTGCTACACATTGTTACACTTTATCTCTGAGGAGAGATGTGAAGGATACACTCATTCATAAGAAGATCCTTACAATCAAGCTCTGAAGGCATTTTTATGATAAATATGAATTCCAAAACCCTAGACATCCAAAAACCTAACCCCAGGAGATGAAGTGCCAAAAGTCATGTGGGCCTTGTTGGGGTAAGTTAGTACATTAACTTCCTAGCGTCGTAACGTTTGCATACGATCTCCATTTTAGGCATGTGATAGCCTATTGGAAAGGTATTTTAGAGAACTATGCATTTTGTTATCAAAATTTGACTATGTCTGTAGTTTAACTGTGGCAAACCAAGAAAACATTGTTTAGAGCCCCAAAATGGCCTTGAAAGTACAAAACGATGTACTGACATGAAAGCTTCCAAAATAAGCTAGTTGGAATAGGTAGGAGACCACCAATACCCACCTAGATGTTTTGTAGGGATTTAGGATAGCCTTGTATTTGAAGAATCCATAATTACAAATAAATTTCTCCATTACAGAGAAATGTGTTGAATTGAAGACTGTCAAGATGAGCTAGTTGGAATTTGGAATAGGTGGGTGGCCACCAATATCCACCTGGATCAATCCTCCTCCCTTAGGAAGCAATTATATCCATTGTGTTGAGTGCTTGAGGAAGAGGGGAAATCATTTTCTGAATATGAACCTTGGTGAGTTGCATTCCTTGATGGAGTGTTAGAAAAACAGTATCATGAAGCAATAAAATAAAACAAATGTAGAAATAAAACACAAAAGATACACAATACAATAGAGATACAGATATATGTGGTTCAGCCAATGTGGGCTATGTCCATCAAAGAAATTTCCAGGTACTTCCTTTATTATTATCAAACAAATGAAGGGATACAACCTACAACACACCCACTATAACTTCCTCTTCTTTCTCTCATAGTCTCCTCTCTCAGAATATATTATTCACAAAATGATACATAGCCGCCATACATTTCTCTCATAAAAAGAGGGTTTCCTTCTATGGAAAAAAACCATAACAGAACTTCTACCGTCAGATTTGTGACCTTATAATGAATGGTCCATATTTACAATGAAATTACAATATACATTTACAAGGCAATTTTTCCTTCAGGGGCCCGCTTGCCCCCAAACCTCGTAGAGGGGGTAACCCCCCTCTTCACTCCCTTGCGTGGAGGAGTGTACATTATTCCGGGGTATAAATCCTTCATGGGGTATAAACATGCTTGAAAAAAAAGACCTCTAAGTTAGGAAGATAATCACGCTACACAACCAACAATATCCCACTTGGAGACTGATCTCAACAACTCCATTGTTGTTGTATATGTTGGACTATGATCCTTCTTGGACCCAGAAAATTTATCATCTTCATATCCATTCTTTAATACCAACTGAAACTAAGCAGGAACTCAGTTTCTCCCTGGTTACTCCCTTAGTTAACATGTCTGCAGGATTATGTCTAGTGTGTATCTTTTCCAACTTTAAATGCCATTTTCAAAGATAGATCGTGTTGGAGCCGCCTTTGTTTTTGGGGCTATCACATTTTTCATTTTTGATACTTGAAATCTAAAGTTGATTTTCTTTTTCCTGCCGAGAGGACGAGACCTCTGAAACCTTTTCACATAAAAAGCGATGCCTTTCTACTCTTTAAAACAAGTCCACTTTCGTAATAATGTTTTCTCCTTTTTGTTGTGCTTAGGGACCTCACAAGTCGGATATTATTATCCATAAGTTCACACGTCCCGAGTCGCGAAACGACGAAGTCGTTTTATATTTTCACTCAAGATAGTAACTAGGGTAAAATCTTTAACTCATGATTAGACATCGTCAGGGTTTCGCGCCTCGGCGTTCGCCAAGTCCGAAGCCTTATTTTTACAGCCCCGAGAGTCGAGAACGCGAAGTCCTTTCTGATAACCCATGTCGAGGATCAAAGGAAAAAATCTAAGCATGGTAAAAGTTGTTCTCGGCCTTTCACCATTCGACGTTATCTTTTTCGAAGTTTCCAGCTTCTAAACCCCGACTCCCGAAGTCACGAGGAAATTATCACATGATTAATTAATCGCCTAATCCAAGATTTCCTTCCCCTTAATTAAGTTTTAATTATCGCCATATCGCGACTTCGCGACTCGACATGCTAATTTCCCAGAAAATTGTCTTCGAAGTTCCAAGTTGCGATGTGGTGAACAAAATGATGATAAAATTAATTACGCCCCAAATCTCGTTAATTAAGCCAAAATTGGTCCTCGCAATCTCGCGAGCTGGAGACTCAAAATGTTAACAGAAATTCCACGATGTAGCGAACAACGAGAAATTGATTAACGTTGGTAAGATTTGATCATTTAAGATAAAGTAAGATATATCTCGTGCCTCGAGGATTGAATGCTTCCCGAGGTAGCCATTTTCTCTCCATACTTCGACTGACTGTCAAACCGCCAAAAATTTATGACATTCATGGAGAAGTAGGGTAAATCCACGCATATAAGATCGGATTTTACGTAATTAATTTGTTTCTAATTACGATTTGACATGCTTATTTCGATAAGTACCAAATTTTCAAATATATATAAGAGTTTCATTTTATTATAACGAAAGCATTTTCATAAGCATGCAGAGCTCGTCATTTTTGAGTGAACTGATTTCTGCATGTATATGCAGTTCTATCGCAGAAGGGCGAAAACGCAAGCTTCGGCTATGGCTCCATGGAAAGCAGCAAAGGTGACTGTCGATGTCACAGGACAAGGCTCAGACAATGTCTCCGACACTTCGCCCCAGAGTGTCAACTCGGTCCCTAGCTGGTCTTTTGTTTCGGACATTCTGCAATTAGAATTGGTGAATTATTCAGACTCGGACGATAATGAAAAGGATGACCTGAACACTAAATACAAGATAGTTGTCCAATCCGGAATGCACAGGATAGCAGCCAGACCATGGTTTCTCCCCTATTATGACATGATCTGATGGGCGTTGGATCACATAGACCTACCCACTAGGACTATCATGAACCAGCAGCGGGTCATGGTCGGGACTTTTAGGCCAGAACATATCCAAACCATGTATAAGCTATTGGCGACATCTGAATACACATATGGTGCTGAATTCCTGGAGGAATTCAAAGAAAAGGAGTGCACACAATATGATAAAACCATGCCCAGTTTGATAAAGGATTGGGTTTCACGCACCGCAAAATTCAGAGCAAATGACCAGGGCATTTATTCAATCGCTTCGCTGGAGCCACAGTATAAGTATGTGGCAATGATGACATGCCGACTATTTGGGAGGGAGGACACATCACATTTCTTCATTGCATGGGTGCCTCTCATGTTTCGAGTCGCAGAAGGTTGCTCGTTTAATTGGGAAAAAATACTCTCGGACAGTTTGGCCACCGGGTCACAGAGTATCGGGAGCAGAAGGCAAGTGGGAGGCCGTCCTCATTTTTCATGTCCGCATATATTATGGACGCGATATGTTCCATGACACCATTCCCCTTGATGAGTTGGGCTTGGAATCCGGCCGAAGACAGGCCCGTACATGTATATCACGAAAAGCTATGGGAAAATAAAGCGGACAATTTCATATACGAAATTTTCAACTGGGTGATGGTGCCCCTACACATCGCCATTTTTGGTCACCCACCACCTCGTATCTCGGACAACATTGCTGCAAATATGAGTGGTATAGTGGACTGGTACGTGGAGGCATATTTCTCCTACTTCAGAGTGTTTGGGGTTGTTGTTCCCCCACTTGCACTACCATTGTTCATCCCTGACAAGTTGGCTTGTCACGAGGTCGCTCGACAAACAGTGATTGGCGGGGTGAGTAAAGAACTCAAAGGATCTTCAAAGAAGGTGTGGCCGTATTTTCCCATTCAGTTAAATTCTTATTCTTTATTGGATTTCGGGCATGCCAAAGCCGAGGCTGCAGCCCTGGAAGACCTGAAGCTGGTCTCCATCGAATATAAAAAACATGATCCTCAGAGAGTTGTGAGAAACCATTTAGCTAATTGTGGGCTAAAGAGGTTTGAACATGAGATTTCACACCTGGATGACATTTTTCGAGGGGCGAGGTCTTATGAGGAAGTGCTGGCTCGGATCCGATCCTTATCACCCGAAGACACAACCTCTGTATTGAAATTTCAGGAACACAGACGAAGTTGTCTTCCCGTTGTGTTGCGAGGAGGGAGTCTGGGCGTTTCCGAGACGAAACCGAAGGATACTGAAGGCCCTAAAGATGCAGCTCCTGACTTGGGAAAACGTCAGGATGAGGGGAAACAAACAAAGAAGCCTGAAGCAGAGGCAAAGACTCTGGACCCGCCAAAGAAACAGAATCCGGAAACTGAGAGAAAGACCCCTGAAACTCCGAAGAAGCAAGACCCGGTCGACACCCCAGGAAAAGCAGCGAAACAAATCGGGGAACCCATCATTTCTGTCACCCCCTTTCAGTCGACGCAAGGAAATATAGAAGAAGGATGGATTTTCAATGAGGAACTGAGGCCCACAAGAGCAGAGGAACTTCCTCCGAATGATTTTTTCTTTAATAAAAAGAGAAAAGAGGTAGTAAAGAGGGAATTCTACCAGGAGGGAGAGTCGACCACTAAGAAATACAAAGTCATGATCGATGGAAAGAATAAAAAGAATGATCAATTCACCACTGAGATCGCAAGTAAGCTAGGAGCGTATGCATCGGTGAATCAAGTTTCGGTTGGGCTTTTAAAGGACCAACTCAATAGGAAAAATCACCTGATCAGGACTCTCGAGGCCAGATTGGCCTCGGCCTTGGAAAATACTCAAGGCCAGGTGAGCGCAGAGATAGAACTGGCCCGACTGGCTGATAAAAATGAGATAGAGGTGCTTAAAACCAAGCTCGAACAAGCGCATTTAGTGGTCCGAGACGGTCAGATACAGGTGGGCCAACAAAGGACTATGATTGCAGAGTTGCAGGCTCAGGTAGAGATCACCAAAAGCAGGATGGTCAACATCAAGGGGTTTAAATCCCGAGCGATCGAGATTCAGAACAGAATCTCTTCTGCACAACAAAATTTGCTCGCCAAAGTGGGAGCAATCTAAGAGAATTGTCTGTTGATGAATCAAGTTTTCGAGAACCTGACTGTCAGAGAGAGGGATGCTGAAGCGACTCGGGTCACCTTCCAGGAGGCGGTGATAGCCATGAACAACAAAGTTTCGGGAGGTTCTCCTGGACTCGCCATCCCAGAACAAACCAGAGGTAATATTCTGTTGAAGGATTGGGAGCACAACATTGCCCTAGGCAAGGAACAAGCCCAAAAGTTAACCAATTCATTAGAATAAGCCTTCAATTCTATAGATGGTGAGCTGTTGGGTATGGATAGTGGAGGCGACACAGAAACATTGATGCAAATGAATGTGGAACAAATATCACTTGATCTGAAAGAGAAGGATGAGAGAGATTCGACTGATATCTCTCAGATAGATAGGGTGGACATGGCCCAAGTTGATAAGCACTTGATCCAGCCCAACGCGCAACTAAGTGCCCTCGACATCATCGATGCAAAAATGGGGGACAAGCTGTAGCAGTTTACCCAAGAATGTTACTTCGCCGAGGCCAGCTGTCAAGCGGAACCTTCACGTCTCGTATCTCAGCTTATGGAAAGATGTATCGCCTACACCGAGTCCACGCAAAGACGAGCACCTGGCACTAAGTGAAGACAGAATAGGGGAGATGGAGAGATTTCTCTCTCCTCTGTCATAACTGAAATTTTTGCGACTA
Source organism: Picea engelmannii (assembly GCA_009831015.1). NCBI lineage: Eukaryota > Viridiplantae > Streptophyta > Pinopsida > Pinales > Pinaceae > Picea > Picea engelmannii. The sequence continues at coordinate 63,086 of ML815861.1, read as the reverse complement.
TTGAGATTCTACCTGCTTTGCAGAAATTGTATAAATATACCCCAGAGAGAAATACACCTGACTGGACCCTTTTTGAGTTATTTGTAATAGAGTTTTTACATTGAGAGTTAATACAAGCAGATATGGAGATTCTCAATTCCGTCACTTCTGTATCACAAGTTTTCTTCCTTGTATCTCATTTTTACATTTCAATTCATATTCATAATTGATGTGCTTCGTTGTAATTTAGTACGACCACTACTATAATGAATGATTTTAGGTTTTCTGTAATTGTTTATTGCCTTTCCTCTGCACCAGCTATCAGCTGTGTAAGACCAATCTGCAGTTTAAGAATTCTACATATATTCTCTGTTACATTGGTTATTTTCTTACATATTTTCCTCTCCCGTTTATGTCATGAGTTTTCCACTGGTTGGAACTTTACTTTGTAAATGGATAAATGTTTTTCTCCCATCTCACCCCTTTTATAAATATATGATACAGTTACAGGAACGAGCCTTAGATTTGCATCTATATGTTACTTCTGCAACTGTAATTTCTCTTTTATAAGATCAAACTGAGACAACACTTAATCTTTCCTAAAAGTCTTTTATATCTTTACTGTTCCCCCATGACAGTCCCTATACCAACTCAACCTAACATCGAACCCAGATTATTGAACCAAACACACATCGCCCTAAACCTTTTCAACACTATCCTTAAAACAACAACTAACCGGGTCAAACTTGAACAATCATGGGCAGCCATTGAACGAGACATAAATATTTAGGAACAATTTGAAGCCAGACAACCCCAACGAAGAAATATCCCTTAGTTTCTTTCACCAAAGGTTGACCCCCTCCCTGCTCCATATCCTAACCACTTTCAGATGCCTTGACACTGTACTTTTGAGCCTTAAGTACAGACTCAGGAACAACATCTTACTGGCGCCGTTGCCGGGGACCGAAGTTACGAAATCTTTTTCCCTGGGAAAACGACATTTGTTTTTCGTTTAAAGTGTTACCCTTTGATGGTGAACAAAGAGTACACACCTTTTAAGGATTTTTATCTTTCACTTGGAGACTCCACGAAAAAATAAACTGGCATTCAGTCGAAGGAATACCAGACAAAACTCGGATGGTGAGCAGATTACGCTCGTTACCGATCTCGAAAAATTTTTAAAAGAGAGAGGCTCTTTCAAGCCTACCACTGTTGTTTACCAACTTGAAATCCCATCACTGAAGGCCGAGAGTCCTTCCAAACCCTCGACCTCGATCATTCCTTGCTTTGACGCTAAACATTCAATTCCCATCTACTCCGAAATTAGGAGTGAGATTCATCCAGCAGTCCCTTTAGTACAGAGAGGAGAGGGCCCTCTTGAAGGTTCGTCGGCTTTTAAAATACCATATTATCTTCAGTTGCATTTCCCGACTTCTCCAAATCCCGAAGAGTGTGTTACACACTCGTTTCCCACACCTGTCGGTTTTCCTGATTCCATCTCTTGCAAGTCCGAGGAACCAACTCCTCGTGTTCCTTATCCTTCCTCATCAGAGTCTCCTCTTAGAGAAGAAAATAAAAATTCCCTGTTATTTTTTGAAAACCCCCTTTATAAATTTCCACAAACAATGATGGCAGCCACCGGAGGAGGAGGTGGAGGGTTTATAGGAGGAGGAGGAGGGTTTGGAGGAGGTGGAGGAGGTGTCCCTCTAGGAGGAGGTGGAGGAGGAGTCCCTCTAGGAGGAGGTGGAGGTCAAGGGCCTCCCCCCCCTCCCAGAGTTTTTGCGAAATTTGCAGCCCGATATGCCCCTTTGGTGTTGCCCGTCCCCCTACATGATCTTCCAGAAAACTACATAAAGAATTTACCGAAATTCACCGAGGAGGGAGATCTGACTGCTGCTGAACATATTAACTTCTTTGACCAATTCCCAGATATCTTCGGTATTGAGCACAAGAATGTATATTCGAGACTCCTTGTCCAAACTTTTGAGGGTCAGGTCCGAACTTGGTTTCGGAGCTTACCAACAGCTTCTATCCCTTCATATGATGCTTTGGAAGATGCTTTCCTCAGACAATGGGGTGAGCGAAAAGATCATCTTTATTATCTAACCAAATTTGGGTCTTTCAAGAAAAAGAACTCAGAATCAGTCACGGAATTCATTCTGAGATTCAACAAACTATACAATAAAATCCCAGCTGAAGTCAAACCATCCCAACCCGCGGCCAAAGTGACTTTCGCCGGAGCTTTCGAGCCGGATTTCGCATTACTTTTGCGAGAGCGAAGGGGAGCCACCTTAAACTATATGCAGGATGATGCGGTAGAAATAGAGTCTAACATGATGGCTTCGGGTAAACTTAAAGCTAGATTAGAGGCTGGAAACTGAGAGCCCAAGCGCTTTAGAGAACGAGTAGGCCCTTCAGGGTCCAATAGGTCCTCAGACGATAGGGTGGACGATATGGCCAGAGTGATTAAAGAGTTATCGAATAAAATAACCCAGATGGAACTCGAACAGGCCAAGTCTGACTCTTACCCCAAAAAAGATTTCAGAAAAAATCAAAACCCTCCTAATCAACAAAGACCAATAAAAAAGGAAGATCAAAAAATACAAGCTCCCTTGAAGAATGAAAATTTTATAGGAGCTAACGATTTTCAAGACTTCGAGGACTCAGATAATGATGTCACAAACTTTGGTGATGACTGTAGTCAACCATATCTGACTCGCGAAGACTACGAAAAGTCTCTAAATACGCCAAAGATGCCAAATGAGAGTGAGGAGGGTGACCACACTGAGATCTGCGAATCTCAACCAGAAACTGAGATAATGATGGCTGATTTTCAACCAAAGTATAATCTAAGATCTAAGAATAATCCCACCTCCAAAATACAACCCAAGAAAATCCTTCAAAGAGGCCAATCTTATGAGCCTCCCTCGGACGAGACCCCACTACCCAACAACAAAACTAGAAAGGTAAGCACTCAAGAATCTGAGGTAGAAAAAGTTGGAACTCAAACACAGCCAACTGAACCCGTAAATGAAGCTACATCTGCAACTAACACCGCGAATGATAAAGTTGTCCAGACAAACAGGTCGGAAAGGAAGAATTCGGAAGTCACGACCAGAGAAACAGACAAGGTGAGCAGAGATTTCAGTTTTGAAAATGAGTTAAACAAAATTAAGATACCAATCCCTTTAGTGGAATTAGCGAAAAACCCTGTTTATCGCAAACAAATTACCAAAATGATAGGTGTCTCCGAACTAGAAATCCACTCTGATGTTATAAACTTGGAATATGATAGACCTAACATCACTTTTGGTCCCCATTTTGAAGGGTCCAAAGACAACATCGCTCCCTTTTATATTACCCTGAACGTACATGATCAGTTGTTGCATAATTGTATGTTGGACTCCGGAGCTTCCCATAATGTTATGCCCAAGATTATAATGGAGAAGATGGGTCTCCAGATCACAAGACCTTATGGAAATCTGTACTCTTTTGATTCGAAGAAGGTTAAATGCATGGGTATGATAAAAGATATGGTAGTTACCCTGGCACAGGTCCCTATTAAAAGTATCCTGATGGATGTGGTTATCGCCGATATTCCCCCTAAGTACGACATGCTATTATTAGGTCATGGGGGGCCAAGTTGGGAGGTTCTCTCCAGTTAGACATGACTTATGCCACAATCCCTATGTTCGGTGGCCAGTTCACTCGTTTATACAGAGAAACAAGATTAGCGTATACGATCAGTGACCCTCAAAACCGACACAACTTCCCTATTTACATTGCAGACCAAGATCTGGGAAATTGCATCTTGTATTTCGATGATGGTCTAGATGGTTGTCCAGAGGAGATCGATACAAAGAAAGAACATTTAAACCCCATGAAAAAATATCTGTGTAACACAGGTATTTGGAAAATGTATTTTGACGGTGCTTCATCTTCTGAAGGGGCAGGCGCTGGAGTGCTTTTGGTAGCACCTGAAGGTAAGTTCATTGTTCCTTTCTCCTACCGTTTACAGTGGGACATAGATTACACTAATAACATGTGTGAGTATGAAGCATTGATATTGGGGTTAGAGGCTTCCAAAAAGATAAATATAAAAAACTTGGAGGTCTATGGTGATGCAGAATTGATAGTAAAACAAGTAAACCGTCAGTATCTAGCCAGGCATCCCAGACTAAGAGTGTATAGAAATTGCGTTTGGGATCTTGTGGAATTTTTTTTCTCATTCGTAAATATCCATTTTATCCCTCGTGCAGAAAATTTACATGCTGATGCATTGGCAAAGGCAACTTCAACCTTCTCTCCTCCCACGAACTTCAAACTAAAGTACCACATTGAAATCAGGTACAAACCCTCCATACCAGACAATATCCGGCACTGGCAAGTCTTCGAAGATGATGAACAAATTAGGAAATTCCTTACAGAAGTATGCGAATTCTCTGAAACCCACACTGACCAAGAAAATCAGAATGATTCTATGTGGATCATGCAAGAAGGAGAGGACCCTGAAATCTTCCGAGAAAAAATTGCAGATCACCGTATGCTGGTCCTTAAAGGCAATCAGATTCCCAAAGGATTGATTCCTTTGGAAAGACTTTTTTATTAGAATGATGTACCTGTAAAGACCACTTTGCAGCCCCAACCAGAAGAAGTAGAAGACTGTGATAAAGGAACCGAAAAAGAACCCCAGATGGTAAAAATATCGAAATTCCTCCCTCCCAAAATGAAAGTGAAGTACAAAGACTTACTCATACAATATAAAGATGTTTTTTCCTGGTCCTATGATGAATTGAAAATGTATGACACTTCCATTATTGATCACAGGATACCTTTGAATCCTGGGGTCAAACCGTTTAGGCAAACGCTTAGGCAAATTAACCCCATTCTGTTACCCGTGATAGAAAGGGAAGTTAAAAAACTCTTGGACGAGAAAATAATCGTACCTCTGAGATACTCGGACTGGGTAGCTAACCTAGTTCCAGTCAGGAAAAAGAACGGGGAGATCAAACTGTGTGTGGATTTCCAAAACCTAAACAAGTTGTCTCTCAAAGATAATTACCCGCTGCCCAAGATGGACCACATTTTAGAAAAGGTTGTTGGAGCTAATTGAATGTCAATGATAGATGGTTTCTCTGGTTATAATCAGATCGCTATGAATGAACAAGACAGGGAAAAAACTGCCTTCACCACGCCCTAGGGTACTTTCATGTATGACAAAATGCCTTTTGGTTTGATGAATGCAGGGGCCACTTTCCAGCGAGCTATGGACATCGCTTTTGTGGGAGAAAGGGACAAGTTCATAGTAATTTACTTTGATGATCTGACGGTTTTTTCTAAAACTGACGAAGAACATTTGGTGCATCTAAGACAGACGTTCGAAAAGTTCTGCAGGTTTGGTCTATCCCTGAATCCAAAGAAGTCACATTTCGCTATGCGGGAAGGTAAGCTTTTGGGCCATGTCGTATCTAAGGAAGGAATCAGGATTGATCCTAAGAGGATTGAAGCGATAGATACTATCACTATCCCTAGAAATATAAAATAAATTCAATCATTCTTAGGAAAGATAAATTTTCTACGAAGGTTCATTCCCAATTTCGCTGAGATTGTCAAACTGATTATAGGAATGTTGAAGAAGGATAGCGGGGTAAACTGGACCATCGAGGCTAGGGCGTCGTTCGCGCATATTAAATAAGTCATAAGTGAGGCACCTGTGTTAGCAAGTCTGGATTATCTGAAAGATTTTCTCATCTCCTCTTTTGCTTCTGAACATACCATCGCCGCGGTACTCTTGCAGAAAAATGAAGAGGGGTTCGAACAACTGATAGCGTTTTTCAGCAAAAGCCTCAGAGATGCAGAACTGAAATATGACATAATGGAAAAACAAGCATACGCAATGGTAAAAGCATTGAAATCATTTAGGACCTATGTGATACATTAAAAAATAATCGCGTATGTGCCCACCAATTCTGTAAAAGACATATTGGTACAGCCGGATAGTGATAGAAAACGAGGGCGATGGCTCGCTAAAATACAAGAATTTGATTTGGAAGTCAAGCCGACTAAATTGATAAAGGGGCAGGGTCTAGCCAAACTCTTGGCTGAGTCAAATCTCAGAGCTCTTGATATTAATTGCCTCCAAGAAGAAGACAGAGACACACACCTACACGAGCCGAATGACCAGACAGATCCAAGCAAAATCGAGGAAAAGTTCATACCGTCAGGCTGGTATAAAGACATAGTGTTCTACTTATTGAACCTGAAATGCCCAACTGAACTATCACCGGTCAAGTGCAGAACTTTAAAACTCCATGCTGTAAAATATTGCATCGCCAAAAACCAGCTATACTGGAAAGATCCACTTAGGTTCCTGCTAGTCTGTTTGGTTGAATCAGAAACTCCACGGGTTATAGAGGAATTTCATGAAGGGGTTTGTGGAGGACACCATGCATGGAGAGCTACAGCCTATAAGATTTTGAGAGACAGATACTATTGGCCGAAATTATTTTCAGACGTCAATGCCAAAGTACGTTCGTGCAACCCTTGTCAAATATTCGCTGGTAAACAGAAACTCCCTGCACTACCACTCATTCCCGTCAAAGCTGAAGCTCCATTTCAACAATGGGGTCTAGACTTCATAGGGGAAATTAATCCTCATTCCAGTGCTCAGCATAAATGGATCCTAATAGCTATGGATTATTTTACTAAATGGGTGGAAGCCATTCCAACCAAAAGGGCAACAGACTCGGTGGTGATCGATTTCTTGGAAGATAACATCTTGTCAAGATTCAGGTGTCCCTGAAAGATAGTCACCGATAATGCCTAGGCTTTCAAATCTATGGCTATGATCAGCTTCTGTCAAAAGTATAATATCGTTCTCAGCCATTCTACTGCATATTACCCCCAGGGGAACGGATTGTCTAAATCGTCTAACAAGATCCTGGTGAACATAATCAAGAAAGTACTGGATGAAAATAAAAGGTCTTGGCATGTGCACTTGAAATACGCATTATGGGAAAACTGCATCAGCACTAAGAGGTCTATCGGCATTTCGCCGTTTCAAATGGTCTATGGGACAGAGGCGGTACTACCTATAAACCTAGCACTACCAGTGATGAAGCTATGGAAGGATCAAAATGAAGAACCCAATCATGTAACCAAGAGAATTAACCAACTGATCGAGGTTCAACAACACAGAGTTGAAATCAATGAAAAAATGAAGAAGTACCAGGATGAGATGAAAGCATTGTTCGACCTCAAGGCAAAAGATAGGGAATTCCTTCCAGGTGACTTAGTACTAAGATGGGATGCGAGAAAGGAGGAAGCCACGAAGCATGGTAAATTTGACCACCTCTAGTATGGACCATTCAGGGTCTCGGCTCCAGAAGGAAAAAATTCCTTTCTGCTGGAAAACATCGATGGCAAAGTCCTCAGCGCCCCTGTCAATGGGTGATATCTGAAACATTACATGACATAA
>ML815861.1:0-55580 GCA_009831015.1 Picea engelmannii | reverse complement strand
AAAAAAAAAATTGTGTACATACATGCATTTTTATTACCCTTTGGACTTCCTATTTTCTTCTGTTCATAATTTTTAGACATATTTCGAATAAAGTTCATGTTTTCTTTTTACAGGATTCAGCTGCTTGCAAAGCTAGTAGGAAGACTAATTCGCAAGGCGGTGTCAGGAATAAATCGGCATGAAACATGTGATATCTAAAAGTAGCTTCATAATGCACAAAGAAAGTGAAAAGAAAAAGGTAAAGGTGAGCTTTCTCAATACACATGTTATGAAAGACTGTTAAAGTAAACCAAGGTAACGTCATTCAAACTACAATATCGGCTAAAGTGTTAGATAACAGGATTATTTCTTGGCCTCATAACCTTTGATTTAAATTGTTTTGAATGATACACTAAAACTAAGAACAGTCAGTCAAAAGTAACCGTCCCCAAAGGCATCTACAAGAGCCAGTCTCGAACTATTTTGACCTTCTGTATTTTCGATCAATAAATCACTGCCCTGTATCCTGCCTGTTTCCAGGTCTAACTTTTGACAAGCTGCCATCTTTTCATTTCATTACGAAGGAATAAAAATTTTCGTTTTAGCCTCCTGAGTCTCAAAACAGATTGTGAAAAGAAAGCGGGTCTCCACAACTACTTGATCCCCTGCTAAGCGAAGGAACATTTAGAGCGATCCTAACTTTCCTAGGTTTTTCAACAACATCGGAAGAATCAAAGCTTGCTCAAACAGGATGCCCCTTAAAAAATTATTTTCCCTGTCTCCCTAAGAATGAAGGTGTTGTGAAGGTCAAGGGAAGATTGGTACCGAGTAATCAAAGTAATTTGACAGACCTCTGATGCAAAATATTACACAGATATCAGCCCTGATACAAACTGATTGCCCCCATCTTCGCGCTCAAAAAATAAATTATAAGACAGGTGGTGAAAGGAAATTCATAAATGATTTCCCCCACCTAGTCTAGGAAGACGATGAAAGGAAATTCAGAAATGATTGCCCTCGTCTTAGCATTTAAATGCATAAATAATTTCCGAAGTGGTGAAAGGAAATTCAGTAAAAGGGGCCAGATAACTTCACCGGGGTACTGAACAGTCTCGTTGGCAGTGAAGCAATGTTTAAGATATATGTAAGGCTGTTATACATGAATATCATTCTACTCTGGTGACCAATGCTTTCTAAAAACCTGATCCACATCCCAAATTTAGACGGGACTTCCCGATTAAAAATATATATAATCTAATTCTTTTGATACAAGCCGAGAACCACAAGATCTGTTGACTCTCCTAGGGTCATTTCGATTGTCTTAAAACATACCCAAAGTTGGTAGTGGGAAAGGGAAAATTGTGAAAGGGACTACAACTTTGTTTGAAAGGAGTATCTGATTTTGAAAAAACTTCTCGAGGTAAAGAACGGAGTCTTTACCCCCCCTTCGATCCTTTTCCCTTGGAATTTTTCTGCCTGATTGAGCTTTGACTCCATTTACCCAATATTGGCACGTGGTCTACTATTCTTCCCACCTCACAGGAAGGCGGGATCCCTAGTTGGAGCCTATGTTGTAGCCGCCTTTGTTTTTGGGGCTGTCACATTTTTCATTTTTTATACTTGAAATCTAAAGTTGATTTTCTTTTTCCTGCCGAGAGGACGAGACCTTTGAAACCTTGTCACATAAAAAGCAATGCCTTTCTACTCTTTAAAACAAGTCCACTTTCGTAATAATGTTTGCTCCTTTTTGTTGTGCTTAGGGACCTCGCAAGTCGGATATTATTATCCATAAGTTCACATGTCCCGAGTCGTGAAATGGTGAAGTCGTTTTATATTTTCACTCAAGACAGTAACTAGGGTAAAATCTTTAACTCATGATTAGACGTCGTTGGGGTTTCGTGCCTCAGCGTTCGCCAAGTCCGAAGCCTTATTTTTACAGCCTCGAGAGCCAAGAACGCGAAGTCCTTTATGATAACCCATGTCAAGGATCAAAGGCAAAAAGCTAACCATGGTAAAAGTTGTTCTCGGCCTTTCGCCATTCGGCGTTATCTTTTTCGAAGTTTCCAGCTTCTAAACCCCGACTCCCGAAGTCGCGAGGAAATTATCACATGATTAATTAATCGCCTAATCCAATATTTTCTTCCCCTTAATTAAGTTTTAATTATCGCCATCTCGTGACTTCATGACTCGGCATGCTAATTTCCCAGAAAATTGTCTTCGAAGTTCCGAGTTGCGATGTGGCAAACAAAATGATGATAAAATTAATTACGCCCCAAATCGCGGTTACCGTTAATTAAGACAAAATCGGTCCTCGCAATCTCGTGAGTTGGAGACTCAAAATGTTAAAAGAAATTCCATGATGTAGCGAACAACGAGAAATTGATTAACGTTGGTAAGATTTGATAATTTAAGATAAAGCAAGATATATCCCACGCCTCGAGGATTGCACGTTTCTCGAGGTAGCCATTTGCTCTCCATACTTCGACTGACTGTCAAACTGCTTGAAATTTATGACATTTATGGAGAAGTAAAGTAAATCCACGCATATAAGATCAGATTTTACGCAATTAATTTGTTTCTAATTACGATTTGACATGCTTATTTCGAAAAGTACCAAATTTTCAAATATATATAAGAGTTTCATTTTATTATAACGAAAGCATTTTCATAAGCACACAGAGCTCGTCATTTCTGAGTGAACTGATTTCTGCATGTATACGCATTTCTATCGCAGAAGGGTGAAAATGAAAGCTTCAGCTATGGCTCCACGGAAAGCAGCAAAGGCGAATGTCGAGGTCACAGGAAAAGGCTCAGAAAATGTCTCTGACACTTCACCCCGGAGTGTCGACTCGGTCCCCAGCTGGTCTTTTGTTTCAGACATTCTGCAATCAGAATTGGTGAATTATTCAGACTCAGACGACAATGAAAAGGATGACCTGAACACTAAATACAAGATAGTTGTCCAACCCGGAATGCACAGGATAGCAGCCAGACCATGGTTTCTCCCCTATCATGACATGATCCGATGGGCGTTGGATCACATAGACCTACCCACCAGGACTATCATGAACCAGCAGTGGGTCACGGTCAGGACTTTTAGGCCAGAACATATCCAAACCATGTATAAGCTCTCGGCGACATCTGAATACACATATGGTGTTGAATTCCTGGAGGAATTCAAAGAAAAGGAGTGCACACAATATGATAAAACCATGCCCAGTTTGATAAAGGATTGGGTTTTGCGCACCGCGAAATTCAGAGCAAATGACCAGGGTGTTTATTCAATCGCTTCGCTAGAGCCACAGTATAAGTATGTGGAAATGATGACATGATGACTATTTGGGAGGGAGGAAACATCAAATTTATTCATTGCGTGGGTGCCTCTCATGTTTCGGGTCACAGAAGGTTGCTCGTTTAATTGGGCAAAGATACTCTCAGACAGTTTGGCCATCGGTTCACAGAGTATCGGGAGCAGAAGGCAAGTGGGAGGCCATCCTCATTTTTCATGTCCGCATATATTATGGATGCGATATGTTCCATGACACCATTCCCCTTGATGCGTTGGGCTTTGAATCTAGCCGAAGACAGGCCCGTACATGTATATCACAAAAATCTATGGGAAAATAAAGCAGACAATTTCATATACGAAATTTTCAACTGGGTGATGGTGCCCCTGCACATCGCCATTTTTGGTCACCCACCACCTCGTATCTCGGACAACATTGCTGCAAATCTGAGTGGTATAGCGGACTGGTACGTGGAGGCATAGTTCTCCTACTTCAAAGTGTTTGGGGCTGTTGTTCCCCCACTTGCACTACCATTGTTCATCCCCGACAAGCTGGCTTGTCACGAGGTTGCTCAGTAAACAGTGATTGGCAGGGTGAGTAAAGAACTCAAAGGATCTTCAAAGAAGGTGTGGTCATCTTTTCCCATTCGGTTAAATTCTTATTCTTTATTGGATTTCGGGCATGCCAAAGCTGAGGGTGCAGCCCTGGAAGACCTAAAGTTGGTCTCCATCGAATATAAAAAACATGATCCTCATAGGGTTGTGAGCAACCATTTAGCTAATTGTGGGCTAAAGAGGTTTGAACATGAGATTTCACCCTCGGATGAGATTTTCTGAGGGGCGAGGTCTTATGAGGAAGTGTTGGCTCGGATCTGATCCTTAGCACCCGAAGACACAGCCTCTGTATTGAAATTTCAGGAACACAGACGAAGTTGTCTTCCCACTGTGTTGCGAGGAGGGAGTCCGGGCGTTTCCGAGATGGAACCGAAGGATACTGAAGGCCCTAAAGATGCAGCTCCTAACTCAGGAAAACGCCAGGATGAGGGGAAACATACAAAGAATCCCAAAGCAGAGGCACTGACTCCAGACCCGTCAAAGAAACAAAATCTGGAAACTGAGACAAAGACCCTTGAACCTCCAAAGAAGTAGAACCCGGTCGACACCCCAGGAAAAGAAGCGAAACAAATCGGGTAACCCATCACTTTTTTCACCCCCTTGAAGTCGACGCAAGGAAATATAGAAGAAGGATGGATTTTCAATGAGGAACTGAGGCCCATAAGAGCAGAGGAACTTCCTCCGAACGAGTTTTTCTTTGATAAAAAGAGAAAAGTGGTAGTAAAGAGGGAATTATACTAGGAGGGAGAGTCGACCGCTAAGAAATACAAAGTCATGATCGACGGAAAGAATAAAAATAATGAGCAATTCGCCACTGAGATCGCAGGGACGCTAGGAGCGTATGCATCGGCGAATCAAGTTTCAGTTGGGATTTTAAAGAACCAACTCAATAGGAAAAATCTCCTGATCAGGACTCTCGAGGCCAAATTGACCTCAGCCTTGGAAAATGCTCAAGGCCAGGTGAGCGCAGAGATAGAACTGGCCCGACTGACTGATAAAAATGAGATAGAGGTGCTTAAAACCAAGCTCGAACAAGCACATTTAGTGGTCCGAGACGGTTGGATACAGGTGGGCCAACAAAGGACTATGATGGTAGAGCTACAGGCTTAGGTAGAGATCACCGAAAGCAGGATGATCGACGTCGAGGGGTTTAAATTCTGAGCGATCGAGATTCGGAACAGAATCTCTTCTGCACAACAGAATTTGCTCACCAAAGTGGGAGCGATCCGAGAGAATTGTCTGTTGATGAATCAGGTTTCCGAGAACCTGACTATCAGAGAGAGGGATGCTGAAGGGGCTCAGGTCGCCTTCCAGGAGGCAGTGATAGCCACGAACAACAGAGTTTCAGCAGGTTCTCCCGGACTCGCCATCCCAGAACAAACCAGAGGTAATATTCTGTTGAAATATTGGGAGCACAACATTGCCCTGGGCAAGGAACAAGCCCAAAAGGTAACCAATTCATTAGAAGAAGCCTTCAATTCTATAGATGGCGAGCTGTTGGGTAAGGATAGTGGAGGCAATGCAGAAACATTGATGCAAATGAATGTGAAACAGATCTCGCTTGATCTGAAAGAGAAGGATGAGAGAGATTCGGCCGATTTCTCTCAGATAGATAGGGTGGACATGGCCCGAGTTGATAAGCACTTTATCCAGCCCAGCGCGCAATTAAGTACCCTCGACATCATCGATGCACAAATGGGGGACAAGCTGCAGCAGTTAGCCCGAGAATGTTACTTCACCGAGGCCAACTGTCAAGCAGGACCTTCACGACTCATATCTCAGCTTGTGGAAAGATGTATCGCCTGCACCGAGTCTGTGCGAAGACGAGCACCTGGCACTAAGTGAAGACAGAATAGGGGAGATGGAGCGATTTCTCTCTCCTCTATCATAAATGAAATTTTTGCGACTATTGAGATTCTACCTGCTTTGCAGAAATTGTATAAATATACCCCAGATATAAATACACCTGGCTGGACCCTTTTTGAGTTATTTGTAATAGATTTTTTACATTGAGAGTTAATACAAGAAGATCTGGAGATTCTCAATTCCGTCACTTCTGTATCACAAGTTTGCTTGCTTGTATCTCATTTTTACATTTCAATTCATATTCATAATTGATGTGCTTCGTTGTAATTTAGTATGACCACTACTATAACGAGTGATTTTGGGTTTTCTGTAATTGTTTATTGCCTTTCCTCTGCACCAGCTATCAGTTGTGTAAGACCAATATGCAGTTTCAGAATTCTACATATATTCTCTGTTACATTGGTTTTTTTCTTACATATTTTCCTCTCCCATTTATGTCGTGAGTTTTCCACTGGTTGGAACTTTACTTTGTAAATGGCTAAATGTTTTTCTCTCATCTCACCCCTTTTATAAAGATATGATACAGTTACGGGAACGAACCTTGGATTTGCATCTATATGTTACTTCTGCAACTGTAAGTTCTCTTTTATAAGATCAAACTGAGACAACACTTAATCTTTCCTAAAAGTCTTTTATATCTTTACTCTTCCCCCATGACAGTCCCTATACCAACTCAACCTAACATCGAACCTAGATTATTGAACCAAACACACATCGCCCTAAACCTTTTCAACACTATCCTTAAAACAACAACTAACTGGGTCGAACTTGAACAATCATGGCCAGCTATTGAACGAGACATAAATATTCAGGAACAGTTTGAAGCCAGACAACCCCAACGAAGAAATATCCCTTAGTTTCTTTCACCGAAGATTGACCCCCTCCCTGCTCCATATCCTAACCACTTTCGGATGCCTTGACACTGTACTTTTGAGCCTTAAGTATAGACTCAGGAACAACAGATCGTATGAAATGGTACCTGATTTGTATATTCTTAGTATTAAATTGGAAGGTTGATTTCTTTGCAATATGAATGGCACTCTCACTATCACAATACAACCTATTATTCTCCTTCTTCTTTCCCAATTCCTCCATAAACCTCAATAACCAGATCATCTCTTTACTAGCCTCTGTACCAACAACATACTCTTCCTCTATTTTTGAAAGTGCAACAACCTTTTGCAATTTCAAAATCCAACTTAATTTTTTTCCACCTATAGTAAAAACATACCCTATGGTGCTCCTCCTGCTATATTTATCACCTGCCATATCTGAACCAACATATCCCTGTAGAACAATGTACGAACCTTCAAAAAATAATGCATGATTAGAAGTACCTCTCAAATACCTGAGAATCCACTTTACTTCCTCCCAATTTTCTTTACCTGGATTTTTCATATACCTTCTCACAACTCCCACTACATGTGCAATATCTGGTCTTGTGTAAACCATCACATAAATCAAACTACCAACTGATGATGAATAAGAGACCATGGACATGTATTCTATCTCCTCCTATGTCTCGGGACACATTTCCTTAGTTAATTTGAAATGTCATTCCAAAGGTGTACTAACTAGCTTTTCATTCTGCATTCTAAACCTCTCCAACACCTTCTCTATGTACTCACCCTGAGACAATGTCAATTTGTGATTTTTCCTGTCTCTTGTTATTCTCATACCAAGGATTTTCTTTGCAGCACCCAAATCCTTCATCACAAATGAATTAGATAATTTCTTCTTGAGCACATTTATATCCTACATATTAGACCTTGCAACAAGCATGTCATCTACATACAATAGAAAGATAATATAGCTTCCATTTTCTAGCTTTTTAAAATAAAAACAGTGATCAAAATGACATCTACTATAACCTTGTTCTACCATACATATTTCAAAATTCAAATACCACTACCTTGGAGATTTCTTTATTCCATACAAGCTCTTCTTCAACCTACATACCAAATTCTCCTTTTCTTTGACCTCATACCCCTGTGGCTATTGCATATAAATCTCTTCCTCCAAATCCCCATGGAGAAAATTTGGTTTTACATCTAACTGTTCAAGATGAAAATATTCTACTACCACAAGACTTAAAATAGTCTAATTGGATTCATTTTAACAACATGAGAAAATATTTCATCAAAATCTATACCTTTCTTTTGTGCAAACCCCTTTACAACAAGTCTATCCTTGTACCACAATTTTCCTCCATCTTCTTCCTTCAACTTGTAAACTGAATTATTATGCAATTCTCTTTTTCCTGTAGGAAATTGAACCAAGTCCCAAGTTTGGTTATTTACCAAGGAATACATTTCCTCTTTCATGCCTTTCTCCCACTTCTTTTTGGTGTCTACCTGCATTGCCTCTTCATAACATTCTGGTTCACCAGAATCAGTCAACAATAAATAATACAATGAAGTAGAGTATCGTTCAGGGGGTCTACTTAACCTAGTAGATCTTCTAACAACACTTGCAGGATTTTGATGTACCTATTTCTCCTGTTGTTGTACATTTTTATTTTCTGGTTCCTTTGGAATTTCTTTTTCAGTGATCTCATCAAGCACTGTGTATTTTCTTTTTTCTTTTTCTTGTATCTTTCCCTGCAACTGATATTTGTACATGACCTTCTCATTGAACATGACATCTCTATTCCTAATGATTTTATGATTTTCATAATCCCATAAGCGATAACCAAAATCATTAACACCGTATCCAATAAAGGTACACTTCTTGGATTTTTCCTCATGATTTGTTCTATTTTCTTTATCAATATGGACAAATGATTCACAACCGAAAGTCTTAAAAAAAATAGCTTACCTTTTTACCTTTCCATGCCTACTCTGGAATTATACCATACAAAGAGCTTGAAGGTCCTATGTTTATTAAGTAAATAGTAGTATCTACAACATCTGCCTAGAAATATAAGGGAAAACCAACATGCAATATCATACTCCTTGCACACTCCATGATTTCCATGATCCTCCTTTCTAACACACAATTTTCTTGTGGTGTTCCGGGAACTGTCTTCTCTCTATGAATCCCATGGTTTGAACAGTAATAATCAAAATCCTTGCTGCAATATTCACCTCCATTGTCTGATCTGAGACATGTCAACCTTTTTCCTATCTCATTCTCAACCAAATTTTTCTGTTTCTTAAAAGTATCAAAAACATCAGATTTTTGTCGAATGCAATAAACCCAAGTTTTTCTAGTTGCATCATCAATAAAATTAACATAATAACTAGAGCCACCAAGATATGATACCTGAGTTGGTCCCCATACATCTATATGCACAAGAACTAACCTTTCACTCTTTTTTTCTTTTCTAACTCCGAGAAATCTGACTCTCTTATGTTTTCCATAAACACAATGCTCATAGAAATCCAAATCAATTTCTTTAAGTTCTGGATTTTTTTTTATTTTGTGAAGTATCTGCATCCCCTTCTCACTCATGTGTCCAAGCCTATGATTCCACGGTGTTGTATCCACTCCTGTAGAAGTTAAAGAGATAGAAGAATCAATATTACCAATACATAAATACAATGTACCTACCTTCTCTCCTTTTTCTATCATCAATGATCCTTTGGTGACCTTCCACACCTTATCTGTAAATATGAATATACAACCTTCACTTTCCATCTTCCCAGTTGAAATTAGATTTTTCCTTATATATGGAACATGCCTTACCTATTTCAAAAACCTTTGATTTCCATTGCTTTGCTTTATTTTTACCTTTCCCATTCCAACAATTTTGCATGGTGCATCATCACCTAAATGAACCTATCCAAAATCACCTTGAACATAATCTAGAAAATGTTTCCTATGGGGTTTAGCATGAAATGAAGCCCCTGAATATACTACCCAATACTCATAAATATTATTTATAGAAAAATCAAAGCATCTTGGAAGACATCACCTGTTACATTTGCTTCTTGATTTTTCTCCTATTGTCCATCTCTTTGTTTCTTTGGAGCTTTGCAGTCTTTCTTCAGATGTCATTTCTTTCTGAAATTCCATCACTCTATCTTTTTAAATATGGATTTGGATATTCCATTCCTATAATTCTCATTGTTCCCTAAGCCCTTTCCCCTATCCTTTTGTCTTCCCTTTTTCTCCGTGTTTAACGCAATTCCTGATGTCTCACCTGTTCTTTTCCATTGCATTTCCTCACTAAGGGTAACACCAACAACATCATCAAGTTTTAAAGTGTTTGAACTAGAGATAGAGTTACTTACAACCATGCCCAAGTCGTTCCATCTTTCTGGAAATGAGAACAATATTAGAAGAGCTCTGACCTCATCATCAAAGTCCACTTTTACAGAACTTAGTTGATTAGTAACCATATTAAATTCATTTAAATGATCTACAACAAGGCCACCTTCTGACATATTCATATTAAATAATCTCTTCATCAGAAATACCTTATTGGACATCGATGGTTTTTCATACAATTTATCCAATGTATCCATCAGATCCTTCATTTTCTTTTCTTTCGAAATATTGAAAGACACCAATGCTTCCATGATCAACTATATTGTTCCTAGTGCCTTTATGTCAAGAACCTCCCATTCTTCATCCTTCATGGATGTCGGGTTCTTCTCTATTCCACCCAATGGTAGGAATATATCCTTTTAACATAAATAATCTTCCATATGCATCTTCCATAACTGGTATTTTTGGCCATTAAATTTCTCGACCCTAAACTTTCCATCTTCTGCCATTGCTCCCACTCGAACTAGGAACCCTATTTTCCTGTGAGTTACCTTTCGCTCTGATACCAGTTGTTAGAAAAACAAGATCGCGAAGAAATAAAATAAAACAAGTGAGGAAATAAAACACAGAAGATACAATATACAATAGAGACACAAATATATGTGGTTCACCCAATGTGGGCTACGTCCACCAGAGAAATTGTCAGTTCCTTCCTTTATTATTATCCATCAAATGAAGGGATACAAACTACAACACACCTATTGTAAATTCCTCTTATTTCTCTCACATTCTCCTCTCCCAGAATACAATATTCACAAAATAATACATAGCCGCAATAATTTTCCCTCTTAAAAAGAGGGTTGTCTTCTAGGGAAAAAAACCCTAACATAATTTCTACCGTTAGATATGCGACCTTATAATGAACGGTCTAGATTTACAATGAAATTACAATATACATTTACAAGGAATTTTTTCCTTCGGGGGATTTACCCCTGCACCCCCAGACCCTGCAAAGCGGGTAACCCCCCTCTGCACTTCCCTGCATGGAGGAGTGTACATTCTTCCTGGGTGTAAAGTCTTCATGGGGTATAAACACGACTGAAAAAAATACCTCTGAATCAGAAAGATAATTAGGATCCACAACCAACTTCCTTGTTGGAAAAGTTGTGTTTCTTGGTCTGTGGAAGGCTTTCATGAACTTGTTTCTTGCAGGGTTGAATCTATTCCACCAACCTGTTTTTTCTAGGCTTGATAGGGCGTTGCGTAAGCACCATCGTAGGTGAAGAAACAATATTTTATTTCTCTTATCATGCAATATCCTTCTATTGGATAGAAGATGTTGAGGCTGTAGTGGTTGTAGTGGCCTTATGTGCATCCTTTGAACAGACTATGAACAAGATTAATTTTGCAGTATGAGAGATTACCTTGCGACATTGTTTTGGTGGAATATTAGTCGGAACTACCTATGGTATCCTGTAGACATGATCCTCCAGAGTAATAATGACACTATGGGGTCGAGAATCATAAAAAACGTGACGTTTCCACATACATGGTTGGCCCAAAAAAACATCACAAACATCAAGAGGGGAAACATCACACACTACCTCATCCTTGAAGGGTTGGATGCCATAGGACAAGAGACACTATTGGCTGACATGGATATCTCATCGCTGGTGAATCCACCTGATGTTGTATGGTTTTGGGTGTGGTGTCGTGAACAACCCCAACTATTTGAAAACCTCATCTGAGATGAGGTTCTTCTGGCTGTCGCTATCAACAATGAAATGCAATGGGGTCCCCTTCACCCACATCTATGAATGGAAGAGGCACTCCCCTCTTTAGGATCTACTAGTTATTTAGGTTGAATTGTTGTAGTCATGACAATAGCAGTGGGGTTTGCATTGATGATCTTTTTGTTTTCAATATTTTTTGGATCAGATTTTGAATCAGGGTTCGGATCCTTGTCTTTGACCTCAGCCACCAATGACTGTTTCGAGCAACATTCATCAGTGTTGTGTCCGGGTATTTTGTGGAAGTTGCACCACTTCCCAATGTCATTCTTCATCTTTCCTTTACCCTTCTTTTGTTGTGTCTTGGACTAGTTTTCTGGAGGCTATTGGTTAGGGTTTTCTTTACCATGCCTTGATTTTTGTAGATTCACACATCTGAATTCTTATTTGTTTTGGTGCCTAAATTTATGCTCGATTTTGAAAGCATATCGATATGCAACTCCCAATTATGATATTTTTAGGAAATCCATTTCGGTTTCGATGTACCTATTCAAAGCCCCATGATATTTCAAAACTAGATGTAACACAAAGTCTTTGATACCCAAATCAGTGCGCAAGGTATGGAAAGAATTTTCAAACTTTGTCATTTGCTGGTTCTTCTCTTGCCATAGTGTGGTCCATCTCATGTACTATTCTTCATAGTTATCAACAAGGTAGTATTGTTCCTTGACCACATCCACAAAAAAATACCAAGTGTGATCGAACCCATATATTCCATATTCCTCCGTGTAACTTTTCGCCCAGTAATTTTTCCACCAATGTTTGACATGGGGGAGAGCCTTGAGGTGTTCAAAGGTGACATTTTCCCTGTCGAAAAAATTGTGAACAAAGAAATAACCTTCTAGCATATTTAACCATTTTTCTAAGGCATTCACATATATCCGACCTTCAAATATGGGTATATCAAAATTAACTTGTACCTTGAAGGGAGAGGTTCCTCCAAAGTGTCTACTTGATGAAGATACAATTGTTTATATCGGTAGACGTTGAAGGATGTGGGAAAAATTCTCCATGATTTCATCCCTCTGTCGCACTATAGCTTTCTCAAGCAATAGATTAATAGAATCTTTTGCTCCACCATTTTTCTTTTATGCCACCATAGAGGGTTTCTTGGGTGCGTGAAAGCATTTCCTCAAGAGAGACAAGATCGAGACACAAATTTCTATACTCATACCTCGTTGGGGACATGCACTGAAAATCGATCAAGGACAGTATGCTCTAATACCATTGATCCTGATTATTTTTGGAACGAAATGAAAGCAGAGATATTACAATGAAATACACATAGAAATTGCCAGAAACAGAGAAATAAAGAAGCACGTGATTGATATTAATGAGAGAAATGTAAAGAGACTGTAAAAATACAGAGTGCAAGACTCGCTAAAATTGTGACAACTTTATCTCTAAGGAGAGATGTGACTGTTACGCTCATTCGGAAGAATATCTTTACAATCAGGCCCTGAAAGCATTTTTATGATAAACATGAATTTCAAAACCATAGACATCCAAAAACCTAAACCTAGGATATGAAGCACGAAAAGTCATGTGGTCCCCGTTGGGGTAAGTTAGTACATTAACTTCCCGAGGTCATAACTTTTGCATACAATATCCATTTTAGGCGTGTGATAGCCCGTTGGAAATGTCTTTTCAATAATTACGAATTGTTCCATCAAAATCTGACTTCTTCTATAGTTTGATTGTGGAAAGCCAAGAAAACATTGTTTAGAGCCCCAAAATGGAGCTGGAAGTACAAAAAGATGTACTGACATGAAAACTTCCAAAATAAGCCAGTTGGAATAGGTTGGTGGCCACCAATATCCACCTAGATGTTGTGTAGGGATTTAGGATAGCCCCATTTTGTAGAATATACAATTAAAAAGAAATTTCCCCATTACAAAGAAACGTGTTGAATTGAATACTATCAAGATGAGTCAATTGGAATTTGGAACATGTGGGTGGCCACCAATATCCACCTGGATCACATATACTGCTGGAACTTTTGACGTTGATGATATCCAATACGGTCCTAGTATATCTTTCTTGGCTTGTTGATATATCTCCTTATCTTTCTATAGATTAAATTCTAGCATAGGTTCAACTTCTTTAATTATCCATTGCTCGAATCCCTTTCCTTTTACTATCAAATCTGAGCCAATTCTCATTCCTCCATGTGTAACAAATACTACTATGGGTTGATCGTAGTGCTCCTCAAATGCTATCATCTGAAGGCTCTAGTTATGATTATGATTCGCTCATGCTTTCCATTTTGATTTTTAAATGAGGATAATATTTTGTCTTATGATCTAATGATCTACAATACATGCACCTCACGCAAGGATTCAAGAATTCTCTAGCTAAATGTATTGGTTGATTGCAATTATAATAAATTATTGGTCCTCTTCCTCCTCGAACAAATCCTCCATGTCCTCAACCTCTACCAAATCCTCCTCATCCACCTTGATTAAATCCTCTTGGAGTGTTCTACTGTGGAAATCCAACATCTAATGCATCATTTTCTTCTTGGATTTTGTACGCATCCGAAGTGCGCTCTCTCATTAAGTCAAATGTGTGATAGTCTTTATCATTATGTCTTATAGACTTTAAAAAATTACATAATAAATTCCTTGGCATACTCTGGTACTTCTACAGTAAGGAAAATGTATTCAGATGATGTCCCCATGTCTTACATATTTCACAATATCCTACTCTTCCCACTAATGGGTTCAGTGCTCCTATATCCATATACTATGTAAATGCTATACATTCTTCTTTATGATGGCCTTCTTTCTTACATGTAATGTACCAAATGTATTCATGCTTTTCCTTTTCCTTCATTATATTTGACAAATTAATTTTGAGCGTATCCAACTGTGACAATAACTATTCCATTCTCGCGCCATCTCCCATGGGAGATGCTTCCAACTTCATCATGATTTCAAAATATTTTTGTTGCGATGTGACCTTATGTTGTGTCAACAGATAATGAATTTGTGGTAACAAACCTGTAATAAACCTGTATCGATGTTGTTTGTCAGGAATATGAAATGTTAATCTACCCATCACGTCTTTAAACCTTTGGCCATAATCCCACATTGTACCATTCTGTACTTTTTTAATTTCCTTATGTTTTGTGATATGCTGAGACTCAGATTTCAACTGTCGAAATTCCTTTAACAACAATTGTCCTATCTCCACCAAAGTTCTTCATTTTCCTATCGATGTAGTCGTATGGTACTTCATATACCATAGCAGTGCACAACCTCTGAACGTTGTATCTAACTACACAATCTTAGTTTCTTCATCTTGAAAATTCTTAGTAGTACATATCATGTCACACACAAATAGATGTTTCTCTAGGTCCTCCGACCCTGCTCCCTAAAACTATGGCATTCTTAATGTATGATCTATTCCTTCCATTGTGTTCTATGTATTACTTACTCTTGGTGATGTTGGATGACTCTGGTTTGTTGAATTACTTCCACTATTCTGACTTCCTCTACTAACTACAATCTCTCTCAACACAATTCCAGTTTATGCTTCAGATCTAGGTGAAGCATAGAATGTTGTGGGTTTGACATAGATTCTGATCTGAGATAGACTTCCTTCTTCTGTTGGACTGTACTAAGGGTCCTTTTCTTTCTCTTTCCTTTATCTATATTATGTGATATGAAGTACTATGTAGGGGTCTCTTTCTCAAACACTCTGTGCTACTCTTCTCTCTTAGCCACAATCTCCTTCTTACTATATCTAAATCTTTTCCCACAGCTAAATACTCCAATATCTCTGTCTGAGTCATTTTCTTCCTCTCTCAACATCCTCATTCCATATGACTCTCATTCATGTTTTCCACTCTCATACCATCCTCTGGTCATATCCCAATTCCCCTATGTGCATGAAGGCACCTAACTATTAGAATCCATCTTCATAACATTCTTTTTGGACAAAAACATCTTTATCCAAGTATAGATTTCATTTAGATACTTTCCGCGTGGACCCTTGAAAAAGTCCCTCTCTGCAACACTATAAGACTAGGTAAAATCTATTGCAAACTCTATAATGTAACCTCCCAGTACACTATTCAACCAAAAATCCACTTCCTGAGAAACTTTATTATTTATTGCATTCAATTTTATGATCACTTCAGGGGTCTAGTTCCTCGGATCTTGAACTCTATATCTCCCAATGTTCTCAACTAGCCTTTCTAACCATTCAGTCAAAATGATTAGGAATTCACCAAAGAAAGAAGATGAGTGAAACCATACCTTTGTAACCATTGTTCGTTGTTGAGCCATAGGTCTCTATTGTGTTCTATGGAAAAATATCATTTATTTCTGACTAGCCATTCTTCGATTTCTTCCTTATTTGGCATCCAAAAAATTCCTTTCAATTACAGTTCCCAGTACCAAAAACATAACCATTTGTTGGAACGCAGTGGAACTACCTAGGGTTAATCATCAAAATATGAACAAAACCTTTAGACACCATCCCTTTTGGCATCACCTGCAAGCAAGTGAAGTCTCACCTGAGGCATCTAGAGGGTTTTTGGTAACCAAGGTTCTATAGTGATGAGGGGAAGTGATGCATTCAACATATCTCTACTAACCTTCTACTCATGTACGTAGTTTCCATTACTAAAAAGTTACTTATTACGCGCCATACCCTGTGTGCGACATTCCTTTACTTTGTATCCATTCATTTACTAGTTAATTCATTGCTTGAGAATGTAACACCATATATCAATAATTCATCGAACATAATTAATAATTTATCATCATTTCACCATAAAAGTAAACATCATAACATGCAAACACAACATATCGCAACACACAGGTTTAACATGGTTCACCCAACTTGGACTACATCCACAATGATTGGCTTCTTCTATTATTCATTGATAATATTCTACAACTGCACATTGTGCTACAAAATATGCAAAAGTAACATTACCCAAACCTACCTATTTGTTATGTTGTAGTGCGAGCCTCACTCCCCAGTCATACCTCAGAACTTCTTCCAACGCTCAACTCAACTTACCCAAAAACACTAAGAACTTATCATATGTCGAACCCCTTCTACCCAAAACCCATTACATATTTATACATCAAAAATAGGGGTAAGTTCATTACGAAGTGGACAAATTGTCCTCAAAATCCTAACTACTTTTCGTCTTCTGCGTGTTGCTCCATCGTGCTTCCTTCTGTTACATGCTTTGACTCCTTAAATTCCTCTCCTAGTGTGTGCTCTGGTCTATCTTCTAACTGCCTTTATTCTTTAACTTATTCTGGCACATATCCCATAACTTATCCAAATTGCCTATCCAACATGCAGTGTGTTTCTCCTTGCCAAGAACAAAAGATAAAGAGTCTTCAACCCTAGGCCAAATTTGTCAGCCTAGCATAATTTCCCTTTGCTGAAATCACCAAGCTTCCTAGAAAAAGTGCAGACTCACTTATTCTAACTCCATTCTTATATTATGATATAATGATATGTCACAATGACCTCTCTCCTTTATATACAATCCTTGGGAATCACCATAGAATCCAATCCATAAGTCAACATCAAATTAGTATTTCCTTCTGGGTGTGAAGCCCCAACACAAGCCCACAAATCCCATCACCAAAATCATGAATCAGCCACTCAAATAAAATGGGGTTTTCACCAAACCGAAAGGCTAATATGGTGCCAACGAAGATTCCAACATTCCTGACACCTTGGTCTCTTATGGGAATTGTTGGCCCTTGACCAAGTTTTGAGGGTTCTTGGTCATGTTTGACCTATTTTGGGACTTCAACAGCCTATCAAAGGTGGAGCACAAGACGAAGCAGAGATCATGGTATGTTGACCCATTTTTGGGTCCTTTTTGGGATTTGGGAATATGTAACGAGTATGGGAATGTCTACCCATGGGTTTACCCATGCTTAGGCCTATTTTATAATATATAAATAGATGACTAGGTGATATAAAGAAGGGAGAAAAAAGAAGAAGAAGAGGCATCTATGTGTTGTTGTGCTAAGTGCAAGTGTGGTTTGTAAATTATTTGTGCATAGTGTGAGAGACTTACAGAGCTAAGTGCAAGTGGTCGTAACTGACTGTGAAGGACTTTGTGTTGTAACGCAAGGAAGAAGGATCTAGCGAGTTGTGTAGATCTTCTATCCTATGCAGAGTAGGGTTTGAGGCTCTATGCATGTAACCTATTGAAGAAGATAATAAAGAATAAGAGTTGGTGGATGTAGCCCCAAGGTGGGGGTGAACCACGTATATGTTGGGTTGCTCTACTTTGTGCGATGTGTTGGAGTATTTATGTGTTATTTTCTAAGTGCTTGATATAGATAGATAAATAGATTTGTTTATGCTTTGTTCTTATGATGAAACTAGATGCTAGATCCGATATAGGTGAATGTGCTTAGTGCTTAAATCTGTTAGATCTGATCCATTTATTTATGCTAAGTGCTTAAATACATTAGATCAGGGTGAATGATGCGATGCTCTGTTTTCTCTGCGGAGTAGATATTGGTTAAATAATGATGAACTAGAGGTTCTAAGTGCTCTATCAAGTATTATAATCACAGATTTGTGTCCTAGCTAAGGTTGGAGACACCTGAGTCTTGCAACCACCCCTGCCTCTACCTCGAGTGAGACTTCATCTGCTTCACAGGTGTTTCCAAAAGGGTCGGTAGTTAGGGTTTTGTTGGTACGTTGTTGTAGCGTTGAACCCTAGGTCTGCCCCTGTGTCAACAAATGGTTATGTTGTGGGGATCTGAAACTATGATTGTTGGGAACTGAGGAAGAAGAGGATTTGTGCAAAGATCCAACCTGAAATTGTGAAAGCTCTGTGTGTAGATCTGTTTCTCTAGTGTGCAATACTCTACTTAGTTTGACAAGCTCTGTGCTAAGGAAAAGAATTCTGATCTGAAGAAAAGAGGTAAGATCTGAAAGCTTTGTGCTCTGTAGTAGTAAGATAAGTAGAAATTTTTGTTTCAACAATATGGATCTAGGTATGTTTGATAGATTATATCCTATATTGAAAACTAGGGTATTAATAGATGAAATAATATTTGATATAAGTAGATCTGATAAGAAGAGTGAAAAATATGTTATACCTATGCATAGAAAGAATGTTTGGACTAATAAGTGTATGCAGGATCTTAGAAAGAAATGTTTGCAGGTTAGCTACCATGATCCTAGCGCGCAGTACAAGAAAGGTTGGGGATCATTTAAAAGAAAGAGAGGATTAACCCTCTATTACAGTTGCAGAAGACCGGAACATCTTGCTAAGGAATGCCCTAGGAGAAGACCTAGTTGTCTTTGTTGTAAAGATATGGACCATGAAGTATTGGATTGTCCTAGAATGATTGCTAAGGTTGAAAGAATGAATATGAACCAAGAAAACCCTAAGGTAGATCCAAAAACTAAGATTATGACATAATCCCAGAAAGAATCAGAGAAAGTATTTCTATAGGTGAAAGAAACCCTGAATGACCACCAACATGTCAGATTATCAGAGATCTTCAAACATAAAGAATGCCTTGAAGCAAGAATATGAGACTTCGACATTGATTGTGTTCTAGATGAGGAAACACAGGTGAATATCATGACAGAGAGAATTTGGGAAGCTATAGGGATGCCTATTATGATTCCTTCATTAGGAGTTGTTATCACTCCAAGAAACTCCTTAGGGTTGTAGGCTAAGAATTCTTGGTAACTTAAGAAATTGATAAGAAAAGTATGTGGACCAATGGGATAGATCAAGGGCTTAATGATAAGAACAACTTATCATGCATCCAAATGAGCCAGTTCTTTTAGAAACCAATAATCAGATATAGTAATTGAAATGGGATATGAAGAACACTATTCTAGATAACCAAGTACATTAACATGCAGGGTCATACAAGATAGTAAGAGATCATTCAATTCAAATTTATGAGCTAAATAAGAAGATGACAGTTCTTAATATCTGAGCTAAATTGAATCAAATTACAGAGCAATGTAACACATGGGAAAATCTAACAATGGTAGCAAAAGAAGACTGCCATTCATATCAAGATAAGAGTCTTAGTACATATGCCAAATTGTATCCAAAATGGAACCCCCCTAGAATCTTAGAAAATCTAGGCATTTATAGCCTTTTACAATCATTTTTCAGATCCTAAAACAATGGATCTGATATTCTAAAAATAGAAAGTCAAAACTGATTTACAAAAGATAAGGAGAGATCCTCAAGATGAGGTCAATCTCTATCTTTTGGTCTTCAAACATTGGTTGAAAGTTGATGAAGTGTATCCTAGCCTTCCAAGGCTATTTGATTTGGTCCTCCAAAGATAAAATTTGAATTGGGTGATGTGTCATTTGATTCCTATCATTTTTTCCCTTGAAAATGACCAAATCTAGTCAAAAAATTCCCTTTTGACTTTCATCTCCAAGAATGGCCTTTAGATTTTGATTTGATAATTCATAACTAGCTTATTGAAGAAGATTTCAAACCATTCAAACCCAAATAATCTCGATCTGGGAAAAAATTCATCTATTCTGGCCGTGACAGGCTTTCACCAGCTAATTTACCCGAAAATCTACTCCTTAGCTGGTGAAAGGCGGAGCTTTCACCAGCTAACTAGTTATAATTATGCCTTCTGCGCTGGTGAAAGCACAGAGTTTTTCAAAATCAAATTTCTCAGTCATGGAGAGTCCGTTTTGCATGCTTAAATAGTCGATCGACATCTAAAAATCCTAAGATTTCCAATGGTGCTTTCAAATCTGCATTTGGAGCTCGAGAAGCTAGTCAAATTTTCCCTACAAGATTAGGCATCATTCTTTCAAAAAATGCCAGTGCATTTTTTATCGCTAACAGGAGTAATAGGACTATTCAAAGGAAATCTGATAAACCTATGTGGAAATCTCACCCGAATACCTATGGATGCCAATGGAACTTCGACAGAGGAATATTTTGAGATTATTAAATTTATTGAGAACAATGCCCCATTTACCATGCTACTAGGAAAACCTTGGATTGAAAGAGATCAGGCCAGAAGGCAAGAAGAAGAAGAAGTTTTAGAAAAACAGAAGCAAGATCGCACACTTGATTGAAGAACAAAAGAACAAATTGAAGTTGTTTAACACCAGAGACCTGGATGTCAAAGTTGCAAGAACACTAGAAGACCCACAGAAGATTGAAGTACCTATTCCAGATAAAGAAGAAGGATTACCCTCGAATCTTAGGAAATAATCTCAACAACGCGAAGTAACTATGCCAAAAGAAGATAATAATTAGAAAGGAAAAAGGCATATCGAGATGAAGCTCACTGGAAAGAAGGCTAGAAATCTAAGTAAGAAGAGAGATAAGATCGACAATTTTCTTAAGGTTCCAAAGGGAACCTCAGAGAAGGAAAATTTGCAAAATTGGAGCTTCATCGAGATATCAGAACAACAACACATGGCACTTCGCCATGGCGAATCAATATAGTCGTTGGGGATATTATAACCATTAGACCACCACTCTGAATGGGTAGAAAGGAATTTATGGACAGACAAGTCGCAATCTGACCATTGGGACCATGCCATAACGGACAAAATAGAGTTAATGAAGGCTTCATACCCATTGCAAGCGACTCGGTGCCGAGTTACCTATTTATCTCATCGCGCCATGCACTGAGAACACTTTTGCCAACCAAGAGTTTGAGTCAACAGACTAAGTTGATTTTTCACAGTGATCATCACGCTCTTTCTCTCTATCCCACTTACTGTGTCTAAGTTACTCCTCGAACCCAAGATTCTTAACCCTGAGAGTGTATGTCGGAAGAGTTAAGCATTGCAGCGAAAGTTGTTGAAGAAGTTCTGATCGACCTCATGACTGAAAGAGTCATGTCGATGTCTACAGGTGTACAAACATCATCGACGAGAGGACTTCCAACCTCTCCATCCACTTCTCATGGAGCCGGACCATCCCAACCATCAGATGAAAAGAGAACCAAGCACAAGGATGATCTAGCAAATGACAAACTGATCCTGACTATATTACCCACCTATATTCCACCTCTGAGTGGCATAGTAAATTGAGACAATGTGCCCAGAGATTTCAACTACACCTTGGTTACGGCATACCTCCTGAAGGGTATACGTGCAGTTTGAGCAGACCAAGATAAGATTGCAGTGTTAAAGTTTAGCAACTTTAAACCCAGAGATCACAAAGTCTATAACATTCTCTCCCCACATAAGTACCTGACCAAAACTAAGGGGAAGAATTTGAAGATAATCCCCCAGTCGTGGACTATGAACCTCGCGCAATCCACCCTGCTGAACGTCATGAAGGTTCCCCACTTTGTAAGACACTGGGAGCTGAATTCATGTGTCAAGCTATTGTTGTCTTGTTACCATGATGGTTATTTGTGGCTAAACCATCATATAATAGTTGATCTGATGTTAATCAATCAGATCACGGGCTTGGGTATGCAAGGACCTGATCTACAAGATTTTTACCCCGAAAAAGCCATGGATCGCGCTCTAGCACATAAGATCAAGGAAACTTATGGCGATGCTGAGAAGGGAACGTGAGGCTACAAGGTACCTTCTATCCAGAGTGGTGCAGTGCACCTCAACTATCATTTGATTGCAAGGAAGTTAGTATGAAAGAACCGACCTACCCAAGTCATCGGTTTTGTAGTTGACCTCGTAGGGAAGTGGGCGGAAGGCCTTCAGATGAAATGGGTGAAGTACCTGGTGAACCAGTTGGAAATCGACTGCAGAGAAGAACATGATCAAGGATATGAATTTCATTTCAGCTGGCTCTTGATCCTTATAGCTTTTATTGCCTACGAGATGCTGGAATGTGCGACCTTACCATACATCGAGCCATTTGAAACGTTCGCCATGAAGTATAATACATTGTGGTGTTTAAGCGATATGAATAAATAGTGGCAGTCAAATGTTATTTTTCATACCTACTACAATCAGTTGAAGATAACCATATAGTATGATCCTTGCATGACTCCAAACACTCTACACCGGTTCAGGCCTTTGATGAAGTTCAGTGTAGATCGACATTTTATTTACATCACAATGCGCACCGATGAGCACAAGAAAAAACTTTAGCCCTACTATAAGCTGACAGAGGAGGACTTGGAGGATATCACTAAGGACTGGTCAGCGGACCTCCTTATTCCAACAGACCCTGTGGAGATATCGGACATAGACAGCCTAGAAACAACATAGGATACACCCGGATCCAGCAGGACAAAGAAGACAGAAGAGGTCCAAGAATTATACAACGCATCCGTGAAAATTGCTTCCATATCACCAAAGTGAGGAGGTGATGGCGAAGATTTGAATGACAAAGAATTTGAACAGAAGCAAGGAGACGAGGTTGATCCCCTGAAGAATAGGAAAGCTTCACCTCCAAAACCTTCCTCCCAGAAGAAATCAAAGGCCACCATGACCAAGATGCAGACTGTCCTCACCTTCAATGACTTCGACTTCCTCATAGTAGCCCTATAAGATGCTTTGCTGGAAATAGCAGAGAAACAAGAAGCAAAGCAAGAGGATATGTATGATTGAATTGAGACTGAACTCCAAGGGGTACAACAGGCTCTACAGTCCAGCTACGCAGTCTCCATTGCCTCGGGAGAACCAGAATTGGGAGATGAGCCTAGCTGATATAGTCGAAGCTCGAATTCGACAAGCATAGGAAGAAACAAAGCAAGCCACCCAAGATTTGACACAAGTACAAGGAGTACTTGTAGAGAAACGTCATGCTGTAGAATAGGAAAAAATTTCTCTCCAAGTGAAGTTTGATGAATAAAACGCACAACTATAGCAAGAAAAGGAACAGTTTCTCACAGAGCAACTCAAAGTAAAAGAAGCGGTCAATAGAGCACTTTGCTCTGTGACATTCTTATAAATCAAGGCAAAATACTGAGTTACATAGTAGGTGAACCAGCTTGCAGAAGCCATCCAACAACTACAACAATGCATAGCAGATTTGGAGCTACACATTGTACTCGAGACCCCACAAGATGTAAGAGATGAAAGAGAAGAGACTGCCCGTAGCGTAGTTGAAAGGCTAAAGGATATTACTCTAGAATGTAAGAAAATCACTGATCATAGTGCCCAGACCTATGAACAACTCATGAAGAACCCATAATTGAAGGCACTGGAGTCTCATCTCCAAGAGGCGTAGTGTCAAGCCGAAAAGATACAGGCGCAGTTGAAGCCCCTATCAGTTGTGGAAGGAATGAAGTGATCCCAAGAGTAGCGAATCACCCAGCAACAGATCCACACTATCCAGAGCATATTTATGGAGGTAACTCAGAAACTCCAACCTATACAAGATACGGCCTATCAATTTTTTACAGATGTAGAAGGCCAAGGAGTAGAGATAGAGCAGTATGTCACTACTGTTGAACAATTTCTAGAGGGACCTATCAACGATATAGTCATCAAAGAGTTAGTTGAATAGGAGGTGGTATCACAAAAACAAGTCGAAGAAGATCGAGCCAAGCTTGAGGCGTTCGAAGAAGAACTAGTCAAACCAGAGTGACTCCAGACGAGTCACAGGTGAGTGTTGGGGGCTTGTTGGCCCTTGACCAAGTTTTGAGGGTTCTTGGTCATGTTTGACCTATTTTGGGACTTCAATAGCCTGTCTAAGGTAGAGAGAAATATGAAGCAGAGATCACAGGATCTCGGCCCCTTTTTGGATCCTTTTTGGGATCTGGGAATATGTAACGGGTATGGGAATGTCGGCACATGGGTTTTCCCATGCTTAGGCCTATTTTGTAATATATAAATAGATGACTAGGTGATGTAAAGAAGGGAGAAAAAAGAAGAAGAAGAGGCATCTATGTGATGTTGTGCTAAGTGAAGGTGTGGTTTTTAAATGATTTTTTCATACTGTGAGAGACTTGCAGAGCTAAGTGCAAGTGGTTGTAACATACTATGAAGGAATTTGTGTTGTAATGCAAGGAAGAAGGATCTGGCGAGCTGTGCAAATATTTTTTCCTATGCGGAGTAGGGTTTGAGTCTCTGTGCATGTAACCTATTGAAGAAGCTAATAAATAATAAGAGTTAGTGGACATATCCCTAGGGTGGGGGTGAACCACGTATATGTTGGGTTTCTCTTCTTTGTGCGATGTGTTGGAGTATTTATGTGTTATTTGCTAAGTGCTTGATATAGATAGATAGATAGATCTGTTTATTATTTGTGCTTATTATGAATCTGGATGCTAGATCTGATATAGGTGAATGTTCTTAGTGCTTGAATATGCTAGATCTGATCCATTTAGTTATGCTAAGTGCTTAAATATATTAGATCATGGTTAATGTTGCGATGCTTTGGTTTCTCTACAGAATAGATATTGGTTAAATAATGATGAACTAGCGGTGCTAAGTGCTCTATCAAGTACTATAATCACATATCTGTGTCCCAGATAAGGTTGTATACACCCGAGTCTTGCAACCACCCCTGCCTCTACCTTGGGTGAGACTTCATTTGCTTCGCAGGTGTTTCCAAAAGGGTTGGTATTTAGGGTTTTGTTGGTGTGTTGTTGTAGTGTTGAACCCTGGGTCTTCCCCTGTGCCAACATGAATACCTATTGAAGCTACAAAAATAAACACTCCCTCTTAGCGAGGAAGGTATCCCATCCACCATCAATTATAAGTACCTCTAGTACTAGAAGCATCTCTCTCCAAAATCCAAGTTGGTATGCTTCCTCATATGTACTCCAATCCTCTTCCTCGAATGTTGGAAATGTATCTAGATATGTTACTATATTACCATCCCAATTTCTTGATGTCTTGTCTATCTGATTAGTTGTATCCTCAGTCAATGAAGCAAAATTTATCTGATTAGTTGCATCCTTGGTTGTTTGACATAGTGTCATTAATATATTGTCATTGATGTCAACAATCGATGTCTTTGATGTGATGATAATTTGGTATGAAGAATTGTCATTGATATCAATAGTATAAAAGTTAGCATATAATGATTGATATCAAACAGTAGGATGACATGCAAAGATTAAAATCTCAGGAGGGTTAGCGAATGAAGATCAAAGCTCAGAAGATATGGCGCAATGAAACTTAGAAGGAAAAAATGTATTATAGAAATATGATCGAGATCGAAATCCCCAGAGGAAAAATCGTGACCGTTAGTTGCCCAAGTTCTAGATTGATGACAGGGATAGATTGCGGAGAGAAAAAGGAAAATTAAATATATTTATATTTCCAATCCCTCAATTAGTCAGTACCGTCATATCTTATAGGTTCAAATATTGACGATTGTGTTTGACTCACCAAAAAACACACAACTTCAAATTGCGGAGCTTGGGTGACAAATTAAATCACTCGCAAGTTGTGGTTCCACAATCATACTTGATTGTTGATATTCTTCGAGACCATTTTCAACCATTGGATCACTTTAAAATGGAAGGATAGGATAAGAAAAGAAGAACGCAAGAGATATTTGAATTTATGAAGTGCGAAGAGATCCTAGCTGTTGGTTGGAAGGAAGGGACGTGGAAACAGATAAATGAATTCCCAGATTCATGATTCAGAGAAATTGTGAGGAGCTAAGTTCAAACTTTGTGAAGCGCAAAGTTGTTAAGAAATCAGGATTTGAGCCCCAGGTCATAGCCCGAGGTCACATGTGAGATGGGCCTAGGAAGAGGGGCTAGCGCCCATTTCCTGGAATTTGTCAATTCGGAGATCAGAAGATTGGCAAAGAAACATCATAAACAGATCGAGCCGACGATCTAAGATCTTGATCAAACAAACATCATTCATTTCGAGTTAAAATATGTGAGGAGGTTATGCTTCAAGAATCTCACTTTCGAATAATTGTGAAGTCGATATATCGAATTACCCGAAGTCCCAAAAGCTGAAATTCTAAAGTCACTCTCAATCGTTGATCTAAGATATATTTCAGATAGTATTATGATCGTTAGATGAAGGAGATGAATATGTGTCACATCAGGAGACCACGTCAGCAAGGACATGTGGTGCACCACATCAGTAGAACACATCAACAAGGACACATGACACAGTTAGATAATGACAAATTTCAATTTTAAATCGATAATTCATGTACATGTAAATCATGAATATGAGTGACACATGGCAGCTACTCATCTTGTGCCACATCAGTAAGTGACGTAAGAAAGTTACGTCACTCTGAGAGTTTTAGTTTGAGATTTTCACCACCAGCAAATGCCCTAAATTCTAAAGTCCCGAATGCCGAAGTCGCAAAGGAGAATGTCCTAAAGTCACCAAGGCCAAAGTACCAAAATCATGAAGGACAAAGTCTCAAAGTTACGAAGGATGAAATCCCGAAGTGGACATGATTCATCCGATTTGAAGAATACTTCGGGCACATTCACGATTGTTGATCTAGTAAAATGGAAGGATAGCATAAGTAGAATAGCCGAAGTCCCGAACTAAATAATGGCCATCCATATCAAAGCTTGATTAAGTCCCAACCGTCAAATTAAGTAGTGAAAGGATAAGTGTATGGATCAAATGTGACGATTGTTTTGGTTCGGCGAAATATCATTTGGAAGATTTGAAAGGTTTCAAGTCCCTATGTCCCAAAGGGTGAAGTCCTGAAGTCACGACAATAATGGGAATTCATCTAGAAGGAGGGTACAACTGACTAAACAGGGGGTCAAAGCCTTCTACCAGTTGGTGTTGGTGAACAAGTGTGTGGGTGAATCCTGATCAGTTGGTGTTGATCGAAGAGGAAGAACATATTCCTTCTATGTAACTTGTAAGAAAAGGAATTTTGCAGTTAATAGAAAAGTGTTGGTGGTTTTCCCTGTTGGGTTCCATGATAAAATATTGTGTTCATAAGGTTTTTTTTTCGTCATATATTTCTTAATTGAATAATTATTATGTGTTCTTAATATTGAAGGAATTAATAAGAAAAAGAAGGAAATACTGATTCACCCCCCCCCCTCTCAGTATTGCTAGATATTCCAACAATTAGTATCAGAGCAAGGTTCCTTTAAGAACAGTCTAACAAACTAAAAGGAAGATAAAATTAAGCACACCTGGATGGATAACAGATTTACACTGAGAATGGAACTCCAATACCTGGAAGAGAAGAATACATATTTTAGAGTACAAGAATGGAAATTCATCTAAAGTCTTTGGGACATGATGTATGGAATTCAATGATCATTGATTACTTCCCACCAAGCAGAGTAAGGACTCTTGCTCAAAAGAAAGCCAAGAAAAGTAACTCAGTGGAAATGAATACAATCTTTGATAGACTACCTGATGATGTCAAAGAAAATACAGGTGAATATAATTCTGCAAAGGAACTTTGGGACAATATGAAAGACCTCTACTTAGAATAAAAGTCTAATGAAGCAATTCAATCAGAACAAATTTTAGTCTACAACAATTCTAGTGACGAAGATTCTTTTGAAGAATACTCAGAAATTGAAGAAAACGTCAATCTTGAAGCTGAGCTTGAGTGTGCTCTGGATGATCTAAGAATATATAAACAAAGGTGTAAACAACTAAAGGATCAACTTAAGACTGTTGAAAAATTCAAGAAAGGGACTGAAGCCCTTGATAAAATTGTCATTCTACAAAGAATTCCTTCAAACAAATTTGGCCTTGAATATGAACAAGTACACATGTTTAAAGGTTCAAGTCCTATTAATCAGATTGATTTTTAAGATGACATGTGTTGTGATGATACTTCCAAATAATCTTCTCATCCTCCCATGAAGATGTATCAAATCAAAAGAAAAGATACAGAAGACATTCCTATCAAGGATGAAGAGGAATACTCATCCATCAATAAAGGTAAATACTGTCCACAATATTCTGATTGCAATAATGTTGATATTAAAATCTCCCTTGCAAGTAAAGAAAAATATTTAGATACAATAGAAGAATGTTATGTTAGAATTTATCCCATGAAAGAAGTAGAAGAAAAACTATCTAAGGTCAAATAGAAAGTTGATTGGATTCTTTATGAATACCACCATGACCATGATTATTCAAACTATAGTTTTCTTCATGACTACACTAAAGAATTTATTGAAAAGAGTAAAAAACATTTATTGGAAATAAAGGAAATGCTCAAAGACAAGGAAACAGTCATATCTGAGAAAAATATTCAGCTAGAAGAGAAAGAAGAGTAGATTGAGAAATTAAAGAATGAAATCAGTCAAGTAAAAGAAGAGAAAAAGGAAGATGATGAACTTAGTAGAATCCTTGCAGATCTAAAAGAACTAAGAGAAAGCAATGTCAATTTGAAGACCCAACTTCAAGAAACCAAAAGAAGAGAGGAGGTAGTGAGGAAACAGTTGAACAAAAGGGAAGAATCATGTCATAAGCTGGAAGCAAAAGTTGTGAATCTTAGAAAGAAGGTTGAGAAGTCAAACACCCAAGTCAAGCTATTGAATAACTCTATGATCTTATATGAGATCTTGGATAGTCAGAGATCACCAAATGACAAATCCGATCTTGGCTACAACAAGGAAGAAATTAGTAATCCTAAGAAACCTGATGCAAGTCCTTCATTTGTAAAAGGTGAAGATAGGTCTGATGCAAGTCTTTCATCTATAAAAATGGAAATCAAGTATGACTCAGGTCCCTCATGTTCAAAGAATGAAAGAAACATTACAATATTTAGAAGATCAGATCAAGGAAGACATCATGAAGCTACTCATACACATCAAAGTAAGTTTAGAAGA
This sequence comes from Picea engelmannii, assembly GCA_009831015.1. Lineage (NCBI taxonomy): Eukaryota > Viridiplantae > Streptophyta > Pinopsida > Pinales > Pinaceae > Picea > Picea engelmannii. The sequence goes on along the minus strand of ML815861.1, from coordinate 26,142 downwards.
GAGACACCTTCATGGATGAATCAAAGGAAGTATGAGAGTGTCTTTAATGGTTATTGTTTTTCTTGTAATGAATTTGGTCATAAATCCTTGGATTGTAGGCATCATGGAAGAAAAAAAATTGGTAGGTTCAACAACAATATAAGATGTTGGAACTGTAATATTGTTGGACATATTGCTACACATTGTTACACTATGAGATGCTACAGTTGTGGTGGATATGGCCACAAGTCCTACGACTGTTGGAACTCAAAAATACAGTCAATAAGAAATGCTTCACACAATTTGACAAGAAGGGTAAATAAGACATGGAAAAGAAAATCTGAAGTACCAAATAAGAAAGATGATGAATATATTGCTCCTAAAATTGATGGAGTTTATAATAGGATTTTGGTGGGTGAAACTTCTAATAAGGAATATTCTCTATACAAGGATAAAGAAGCTTCTGGTGCACATAATAGTGACGTTGATGATGAATCTCCAACAGAAGAACATCAAGAAGAATTGAGTGATGATTATCTTAGAAATATTTCAATTCTATTTTAATGATACACTGAAACTCCTTCTCTTAAAAAAAAAAAAGAGAGAGATCTCTATCCAGAAAGATGCAAAAGACTATGCTCAATGAAGAATTTTTTTTTGATGGATATTGGAGGGAAGTTGTAAGCACAACAATATACATTTTGAACAGAGGTCAACTCAATATTAATAATAATAAAACTCCTTATGAACCTTGGTTTGGAAGAGCTCCTTTGGTAAAATACTTCAAGGTCTTTGGAAGTAAGTATTACATCAAAGGGCTTGATGAGAATCTCAGATAATTTGATGCTAGATCTAATGAAGATAGTTTTCCTGGATATTCTTCTACCAAGAAAGCATGCAGATGCTACAATCTTCGGTTACATAAGATTGTTGAGATCACAGATGTCAAGGTGTATGATATAAAAACAATTAGTATCATGGCTATAGATCGATGAGAATCAATGGTCAGATCCAAGGGTTGTTTGAAAAATATGAGCTACAATTGCGCAGTGTTCAGTAGGACAGAAGTATCCACAACAAAAATGTTATGATGTTCAAAATGATATACATGACATCCTATAGAGATAACAAGAGGAGAGATATTGTCAGGAAGAACTACCCTGTTTAGAAACAAAAGGGGATAACTGTCAGAGGCAGAGAGAGAATACTGGCATGGGGAATTATTCAGTTATGGCAGGTAGAGTATGATTTCAAGGGGAGTTAAAAAAGTTTAGATATTTATCAACAACATTTAGACAAACATATCATAGGAGGAGAAACCATTTTCCATTGATGTCAAAGGGGGAGAGTAACTTCAGAGGAGAGAAGCATCATCACAAGGGGAGATTGTGTATGAAGTTGGTGAGTTTCCATCTATGAAAAAGAGGGAGATTGTTGGACATAGTGTCATTAATATATTTTCATTGATGTCAATAGTCGATGTCTTTGATGTGATGATAAGTTGGTATGACGAATTGTCATTGATATCAACAGTATAACAATTAACATATAATGATTGATGTCAAACAATAGGATGACATGCAAAGATTAAAATCTTAGGAGGGTTAGTGAATGAATATCAAAGATCATAAGAGATGGCATGATGAAAATCAGAAGGAAAAAATGCAATACATAAATATGATTGGGATCGAAATTTCTAGAGGACAAATAGTGACCGTCGGATGCACAAGTGCCAGATCAATGACAGGGATAGATTGCGGAGAGTGAAATGAGAATTAAATATCATGTTATTTCCAATCCAACAATTAGTCAGGACCATCACATATTATATGTTCAAATATTGACGATTGTGGTCGACTCACCAACAAACGCACAACTTCAAATTGCAGAGCTTGGGTGACGAATTAAATCACTCACAAGTTGTGGTTCCATAATCATACTTGATTGTAGATCTGCTTCGAGACCATTCTTGGTCGTTGGATCACTTTAAATTGGAAGGATAGGATAAGAAAAAAATAATGCATGAGAGCATTGAATTTATGAAGTCCGAAGCTATGAAGAGATCCTAGTCATTGGTTGGAAGGCGGGGACATGGCAATAGATAAACAAATTCATGTATTATCGATTCATAAAAATTGTGAGGAGCTAAGTTCAAACTTTGCGAAGAACGAAGTTGTGAATCACTCAAGAGTTGAGCCCCGGGTCATAGCCCAAGGTCACATGTGAGATGGGCCTAGGAAGAGGAGCTAGTGCCCATTGCCTAGAATTTGTCGATTTAGAGATCATAAGATTGACAAAGCAACATCACAGACAGATCGAGTCATCAATCTAATATCTTGATCAAATGAACGTCATTCATTTCGGGTTAAAATATGTGAGGAGGTTAAGCTTCAGGAATCTCACTTTTGAAAAATTGTGAAGTCGAGATATCGAATTACTCGAAGTCCCGAAAGACGATATTCTGAAGCCACTCTTAGTTGCCGAACTGATATATATTTCGGATAGTATTATGACCGTTAGATCAAGGAGATGAATATGTGTCACATCGGGAGACCACATCATCAAGGAAATGTGGCAGACCACGTCAAAAAAACACATCATAAAGGACACATGGAACAATAAGATAATGACAAGTGTCAAGTTGAAATCGATATTTCAGGTATGTGTAAATCAAGAATCTGAGTGACACATGGCATCTACTCAGCTTGTTCCACGTCATCAAGTGATGTAATAAAGTTACATCACTCCGAGATTTTTAGTTTGGGAGTTTCACCACCAGCAAATGCCTTAAATCCCGAAGTCCTGAATGTAGAAGTCAAAAAGGACAAAGTCCTGAAGTCACGAAGGCCAAAGTGCCAGAATCGTGAAGGACAAAGTCCCAAAGTTCAAAAGGATGAAATCCCGAAGTGGACATGAGTCGTATGATCTGAAGAATACTTCGGGCACATTCACGATCGTTGCTATAGTACAGTGGAAGGATAGCGTAAGTAGAATACCCGAAGTCCTGAAGTAAATAATGGCCATCCATCTCAATGCTTGATTAAGTCTCGACCATCAGATTAAGTAGTGAAAGGATAAGTGTATGGATCAAATCTGATGATTGTTTTGGTTCAATGAAATCTAATTCGGAATATTTGAAAGGTTGCAAGTCCCTATGTCCCATAGAGAGAATTATCGAATTCACAACAGTTATCCATCTCTTTGAGACCCCAAATAATGACCGTTGATTGTTATAAGTGCTCAAGTGCTCGTTTGGCCTAGCATCTGGTCACCGTCGTTGGTCATATGGAATAATATATATAGAGGCAAAAGATAATACGTCGCTAAAGTTGATAATCCCGTGGTTTTGGGTTATCGTTCATATGAAAATGTTTTGAAGGAAGCGCCTCTTTAGAACTTGGTTTCTGCAAATATTTGCAAATATTCAGGATCAAGTTAAAAGATGAAATTGATCCATATCTATGATCAATTTATGGAAAGCCTTAACAGTAAGAATAATAAATGGTGATTATGGTTAAGTTAAAAAAAGAGGTGTGATGGTCCAAACGAAAGGACACAGTGTATCACACTCATGCCATTTTTGAAGAATATAAAAACAAAGAAGTGTGTTGAGAAGAAAGTGTCTCTGCAGTTCAGATAAGAAGATCAAAACAGAAGCAAAGTTCAATAAGAAGAATTGTTGGTTCTAATGGGCCTGTCATTGTCTTATTGAAGATCAATAACAGAAGAAGACAGAGCAAGCGTTATGCAATCTAGTATTTGATATAGAATACCTCTAATGGAATGCAACAGATTCATTGAAGATTAAATGACAGAAGCCAGAGAGAAAGAGATGAAGTTTGACTGCAGATAACCAGAAGACCATACAAGCAGAGGTTGCAATAGACAAGTAGAAAGTACAACAGTTAATGATTCTAAGAAGACTTGAAGAATTGATAGTATCTATGTGTGTTTATTAACACCTTGAATAGAGTACTGTAAAATTGTTATAAGTGTTATAACCTGCATAAAGGGAGGAAGGGTGGAGCAAGGGAAAACAAGTCGAAGTCAAAAAGTCAAATCTGATAGGACTTGTGTTAATGGTTGCATGAGTCAAATTTAATGAAGAGAAGAAGAGATTGAATTGCATTATAAAATAAGGGTGGTTGGGTGGTGCAAGGACAAGTTGGATCCTGCAGGGGAGTAGGTGCTTCCTTGTCAGTTGTAGCTGACTAAATAGGGGGTTGTAGCCTCCTTCCAGTTGTGGTTGGTAAATAGGGTGTTGAAGCATCCTTGTCAGTTGTATCTGAATAAATAGAGGTTGAAGCCTCCTACCAGTTGGTTTTGGTGAACAAGGTCATGGGTGCATCCTGATCATTTGGTGTTGATTGAAGAGGAAGAGCATCTTCCTTCTATGTAACTTGAAAGAAAATGAATTTTGTAGTTAATAGAAAAGTGTTGGTGGTTTTCCCTGTTGGGTTCCATGATAAAATCTTGTGTTCATAAGGGTTTGTTGTTCGTCATATATTGATTAATTGAATAATTATTATGTGTAGTTAATATTGAAGGAAATAATAAGAAAAAGAAGGCAATATTGATTCAACTCCCCCTCTCAGTATTGTTGGATATTCCAACATTGGTCACTGAGGAAAAATATGTCAGATTGGCCACATCCTCAGTCACTAAGGGAAAATATGTCTAATTGGTTGCATCCTCTATCACTATAGAACATCCTTCTAAGACAAATGGATACTCCATACATGTCTCACATGCCCTAGAATCCTCCTACCTTTGAATTTCATGTCTTGCCTCCTCCATCATAGTAGCATAATCAGATGAAATACATGGATCCTCTATGAATGTCTCATATTCCCTAGAAGCCTCCTACCTCTGAAGCTCCTATATAGCCTCCTCCACCCATGAAACATGTATGTCATTCCTACAAGATGTTTCTCTCTCAATTGAAGCTGAGGGGGATCTCCCTCTGGATGACCATCTCTCCCTCTGAGCCAACTGACTCTCCCTGAGATCAACCTCACTCTAATATTGCATGCTCCTCCTAAAACATGACTCTCCTTGATTCTGCACATCCCTTGGGGCCATCTTCTCTCTGTCTACTCTCCTATGCATAGTCATGGGAGGTTGCACCTCCCTCATGTATATTGAGGATTGACTCCCTATAAACTCTAGCTCTCTCTAATATTGTACCACTAGTGGGTTCACCTACCTCACCACTCATGGAGAAAAATAATCATCTTCATCTGTCTCTCTACTCTTGCTAGTCACAAGATGAGTAGGATAGCTCCTCAACCTATATAGTTTTCCCTCCCTAATTCCAAGAACCACTTCTAGTCTAAAGCTAGACCGTCTGGGAATAAGCAGTACCTGTCCATCTCAAAACAATACATGATATCCCTTCCTCTCAAAATTTGATACTAAGAGGAAATTCCTCCTGAGTTCTATCACCCACAACAAATTTGACACCCTCAATATCTTTCCTGACTCCAATTGAAACGATATAGTACTAGATCTTCATATTGAATTATTTTCTTCTGTACCAAGGTCCACACATAACTCTGAGCCAGTCTATATGAGAGTTTCAAACAACTCTCTAGCACTTGTCACATGGAAATATGTTCCACTATCCACCAACCATCTCTCCCCATTGGAGATAGTACCTGAAATTCTGGAGACCAATAAGATCCCCTTCTTGAATATGTCTGCAACCTCATCAACTTCTATTTTTGATGCACATTTCCTTCTTCCTCTTCCCTTCTAATGTGGACACTGTGAATAATAATGACCAAAGTCATGGAACTCATAAAATATGATCTTACTAACATCCTTATTTCATTGTGTCTCTAGAGATGATTCTCTCTCGGGAGAATCCCTTCTCCCTAACAAACCTCTTTTGTATAGAGAGCCCCTTATTCCCTTTCTAGTGCAGGCTGTAAGCACCTGGTTATCATCATTTCTACTCTTCACCACACCATCCATATCATTCTTAGATTCTAATCAGGTATCCTCCTAGTGGATAAAATTAGTCCATAATCTGTCAAATATTGGTAACCTATCTCATGCAAAAATCCCCTGCACAAATGGTTCCCATGACTTGGGAATATCTCTCAATGCTACATTCACCAACTCAACATATTTCACTATATTACCAATATTTGTGGGTTGATATCATATATGAGTAATATTCATAATATAACTAACAATTGTGTCTTCACTAGTCATCTCGATAATATGAAGTTGATGCTTCAAGTGTAGCATCCTATCAGTGTTCTTATTTTGGTAAAGACCCACCAGTGCATCATATATATCCTTGGAATTTTCTTTCTTGGTAATGTGAGGAATCAAGTGGTATTTCATAGACTCTAGAAATACCCGCTTGGCCTTCACTTCCCTCTTCTTGTGAAGAGCCAAATCTACTAGATCAGTCAGGTTAGGAACCACATCCTCAATATACTCCTTGAGGTCATTCTCCTCAAACAGAAGGATAACCCTTTCCTTATAAGACCGAAAGTTGGTTTCCCCTTCCAAACTATCCTCAAGATTCAATGTATTCACCATATTGACCTTCCTAGAACAAGAACAAGAATAATCACAAGTACAACACTCTTCCAGTGTTGTAGCCAACAAGGTGTCTGGAGATGATCCCCTTCTCTTCAAATCCCAATATCTGATTCCATGTCAATTTTCACATGCAACTCTATGTGACTAATTTTCAAATCTGAGAAATTGCTTCCTAGTACCAACATTAACACCCTAGCTATTATCATTGAACAATTCTACACTAAAAGTTATTGATTGAAAGCATATGCAACAGAAACAAAAAAAATCATAGATGAATCATCAATACACAAGAGACAAAATATTTATGTTCTATAACTTTATCCAATTCTCCAAATCTAAGGACCGAAACCAATCCTCTCAATTCACCAAATTTGAGGAAATAATTAGTCCTCTCAAAATCACCAAATCTGAGGACAACCTTGTCATCCAATATACAAATAAGAAAAACCAAACCTCAAAAATATCATGGAAATCTCCTATGCCCACAAATATGTTGTAGACCACCTATACAACCTGATAAGATCACCTGACCTCATCCTGTATGTACCTACCCTTCCCAGAAGAGATTGTACAAATGTACGCGATTGTTCCCACTTCAACCTGCGTACATGCGAAAAACTGCACAAACACTTCATACGAATTTCTCCACTTCATACAATATATTCCTTATGCAGTTTCCTCTCTCTCCCATACATGCAGTGTGATTTTCCCTGCTAAGAACATAATATAGAGAGTCCTCAACCCTAGGTCATATTTTCCACCCTAGCAGAATTTTCCTTTGTTGAAATCACCAAGCTTACTAGCACAAGTGGAGACTCACTTATTCTAACTCCATTATTATATTATGATACAATGAGATGTCACAATGACCTCTCTCCTTTATATAAAATCCTTTGGGGTTTCCATAGAAGCCCCTCCACAAGTAAACATAAAATTAGGCTTTCCTTGTGGGTGTGAATCCCTAATACAAGCCCACAAATCCCATCACCAAACCCATGAAGCCCCCACTCAAATCCAAGGGGTTTTTCACCAAACTAAAAGGATAATCTGGTGCCAACGAATATTCCCACATGCCTAACACCTTGGCCTTTTTTAGGAATACCTGTCAAAGCTACAAAAAATCAACAATTTGGTATTTATGTGGCTCGTTGATACATCCTTATCCATTTTATCTAGACTCGTAGGGATTCAAATCCCCTCTTAATGCCTTCCAACACTTCATATTTGGTAAAATGGCATGGAAATTAAAATATTAATATAATATCTTATAACTCTTTTACCAAACTTGGGCTTAGATGACTTGGAAAGGTCCTAAAAATAGGCTTATATCACCACCAAACTAAGGGTTTGTTGAGAAAATTGTGCAGCGAATCATTGAGATCATTGAGGAGGTCATTGAGGATTTCAATGACTTTTTTTATGAAATGAATAATTTATTCATGGTATATCATATCATAACTAAATTTTGGAATTCTCCTTTAATAAACACATCATTAGCGATAGGAGTGTCCTTTCTCTCTACTAGATTTACTCATTGAATGATAGGAGAAATATATACTATCACAATAAAAAGGATTGATTGCTACAAATGGTTTTTAGAAAATGATTTTCTACAATGTACTCATTCACTATAGTTGTTTCTCAAGCGATCATCATGTTTGATTCATAGACACACCTCAAGAGTCACTTTACTTACATACTTAGGGCTTCACTTGAGGATAGAAATGAAAATTTTGAAGTTATTCCCAACTAACCCTCAAAATGCATTAATTTCTAGAGAATGACAAGGAAAATCCCTCTAAATAGGAAAAATATGAGCTCAAAGCCTCGAAAAAGAAGGAAAACGACAGTTTGAAGGATCACCAGAATCTCGCAATGGCCATGGATTCCAAAGCCAAATTCCTAGAGTGAGATTTGAAGTCCATCATGGAAAATCTATGCTTCATGAGAGAACAATGTGATTTTCTATAGGAGGATAGTCATAGGCTGACATATCTTGTTACCAGGGGCATTAGGCCTAAGGAAGGTGATTTGGTGAGACTTCAGCTGGAAGCCCTACTGGCAGAAAAGGGACCTCCTAAATTTTTGGAATGTGGGGATCCTCTTGGATCAATTAATGTAGCAAGTTGGTAGGACTGGCAAATTTATTCAAGAAATTTTAATTTATGGAAGAAACTAGGTTTGAAGTCTAGTTTATTACACATTGGGTCTCTATAATAAAGCTTATAATCCATAATATGCATTATGGAGAAATCTAGTTGTTGGAGTGGGTATTGGTAATGGTAGACAATTTTGAAGGCATGTCAATGCGAGTGGACACTACCACTGTTGTAATGTAAGTTTGGCAAGGAGATCACCAAGGAGAACCCCATAAAGGAAATAAACTAGTATCAAAGAAGGATGTAACACCCCCATTTCTATGTATCTTTGATTTTTAATATTTGTTCAATCTCCTTGCTAATTCATGCTTATGTTCGGATTATGGAAACTATATTTTTATAGAAATTTATGGTGAACATTAATTCATATTTCTAGTCCACAATATGTTGTTATTACTATGGGATTAATTAGTAAATGTGAACATAAATAGATCTCCCTAGATCCACCTAGATCTAGAACAAAATAGAACAAAACATGACGCTTTCCCTAAGCTCTAAACATTAAGTTCACTATTTAACAAGAGATGGGAAACATACCATTTAAATATCGCTTCCTCTTGTTGTTGTCATCCTAGCTCCACTCTGGTGCTCTTGTGATATTGAGTCTGCAAGGGAACACAAACCAACCAAAGTGAAAGCAGCACAATGTACTCAACGAGAACTTATGGATGTGATCAAGGAATCATACAATAAAACGAGAATAGTTTTATGGGAAATAAACATATTGTTGTATCATATTAAATGAAAGTGGAGATTACAACCAAAATACTTGATGTCATAAGGTCCCCTTCCGATGGCCCTTTGCTCCAACACACACACTTTCTCCAACCTTGAATGAAGAAGATCCACAATGACTTGATGAACTAAAATGAAGCCCTCGAGTATGAACTGAAGTAGAATTCCTGATCCAATTCTTAGGATATTAAACCTTCATTAACCTTATCCTTTTCCATGAGAAATCCCTCTTTATATAAGAGAGAGAGAAATGATTGAAGAGATTAGGATGATCCCACCAAATCAGAGAAGCGAGTAAGATCCCAACCATACAGATGCCACCTCATCTTCTAGAAGATCCCCTTCTAGAAATTTCATGAAACTTCCCCTTTTCTTAGTCTTTTGACATTGTCGCACCCTAGCTGTAGAGCAACCCGTGGAGACGTCGCAACCCAAATTAAGGGCAGGGGGCAACGATCAGGGATCATCGCACCCTGCATATGGTGTAGCCTGGGACGACCTTCCTTAATAGGGATTTTAAGAAGAGAAAGCTAGTGACTTTCCTCATAAAGAAATGATCTTTTTGGGAACATGAACACATGTTGTCATTGGATCACTGGGGTGACCAAAATAATTGTAACAGTTATGTACTCTTATGATTTGATGCATCAATATTATTCGAATCTATGCATTGTTTAAATGATTAATGTTGTGGATAAGTGAATTACTATGATATTATTTAAAGAACCAACCTTTTGGCTGTTTATGTTTCTTGACACCCACACCAACTCGGGTCAAATGTAGGGAACAACCCATAAGAATGTTAACAATGTGGTGGAAATCATAGCCAAGGAAATCAACTTTTTCTTAATGAAGATAACCATCCTATATTTAATTCCTTGTGATATTGGGAAGGGAGGTATTGACCTATAGTATTTGAAAAGTACTTTTGTTGGCCCTCGACCAAGTTTTGAGGAAACCTTGGTTAGATTTGGACCACTTTTGGACTTCGACACATTGGTCAAGGAAGGAGCACAGACGGTGTTGAGATCACGGATCTCACTTATTTTGCAGGCTATGTGGACCTATTAAGGGGTTCTTTAGTGTTTTTTTAATGGGTTATGGGATGTCGACCCATGGGGTTTTCCCATGTTTGGCCCTATTGTAAGGGTTTGTAAAAGTATAAATAAAAGAAGAATGTATGGTAGAAGTAGTGTGTTGTTTTGAGTAGTCTTTTGAGCTAAGTGAAAGCAATTAAAAGGTTTTGTGCAAGGGAATTTATATGTGTTAATTCTTTCTCCTTGATAGAGGGTTGGCTTTGTGCCTTGACCTAGTTTTAGGAAGGAGGATCTAGTGCTCAGTGCGTAGATCTCTTGTCTAGTGCGAAGCTTGACTATGTGGCTTAGTGTACAGGAATGGATGAATGTAAGATTAGAGCACATAATAAAGAAGGTGAAGTGGTTGGTGGATGTAGCCCCACACTGGGGTGAACCATGTACATCTGGTGTCTTATGGTTTTCTTTGTGAAATGATTATCTCTATTATATTTTTTTAAGTACTTAGATTAGATATGTAATGGATATGTATATGTTGTTTTATTTCTTTTCTTGTGTTAGAATGCTAGATTTGATTCAGAGTGCTAAGTGCTATGTGCTAAGTGGTTGGAGTTATTAATCGTTGTTATTACTGCACTGGATCTATCTTTTACAATTTTTATAAGGTGAATAAACTAATGTATGTCACTACCTAAGCGTTAAAAAAATACCTTGCGAAGTGTTATTATTACAGATCTGTATCACATCTAGGTTACAGACACCTGCGTCCTGTAACCCCCCCTGCTTCTACCTCGGGTGAGACTTTTCCTGCCTCACAGGTGTTTCCGAAAGGGCTGATAGTCGAGGATTTGTTGGTGTGTTGTTAAGAGTTGAACCCTGGTTCTTCCCCTGTGCTAACAAATGGTTCCTGTGAGACGAGGCGAGAACCAGGAAGAGTTACAGTTGTACTACGAGCTAACAAATGAAGACATGGAGAAGGTTAAAAAGGAGTGGCCAAAGGAATTTGTTGTACATGTTGCTGATGTAGAAATATTCGACACTGACACCATAGGAAGCCCCATAGTCACCCGATTCGAGCATGTTAGAAAATCCAGTGGGACAAAAAAGAAGAAAAAGCAGGAGGAAGTCTAGGATATAGAGACTAATGAAGAGGACAACGCTTCTGAAGATAATGGGTATGGATTTCTCAAAGGAGGAGGAGAAGATGAAGAAGAAGGAAAAGGAGGAGGGGATGAATGGGAAGAGAAAGGAGGAGGTGAAGATACACCATCAGAAGACCCCCCTACTGGAACAATCACACTGCAGAAGAGAAAGGTTTCTCCAAAGAAACCTTCAACAAGGAAGAAGATGCATGCTAATAATCCCCAGTTAGAGGCCACACTCACTGAGGATGATATCAATTTGGTCCATGGAGCTATGGAGGACACTTTCAAGGACATTTTGTAGAGATATGGATAGAAGCAGGAGGAGCTATATGGAAGGATTGAGAGGGAACTTAAGGAAGTACACCAAGTTGTTCGTTTGGCCTGCGTAGTACCTACAATGCCTTCCCCATCACAGAGTACAGAATTGGGGGATGAACTAACCCAATTGAGAAGACTTGCAGATGCAACAGAAGCTCGACTTCAAAGAGTCTAGGAAGAGAAGGAGAAGGCTACAAAATCCTTGAAATAGGAGAAAGAGGGAGTCCTAGTGCAATTAAGAGAAACAAAAGAAATTATAGCAGTCCAGGAAAGTGAGAAGGCAGAGCTTCAGGTGAATCTCCAGGAGGAAACAACCCAACTATAGAAAGAAAAGGAGCAATTTCTTGCTAAGAAAGCCATGGTCAAAAAAATAGTGAGTAAAGTGTGTCACTTTGTGTCAGGCTTGGCACAAGAGAACTAGGATTCGGTCGAGGCTCAAGTAGTGAATCTTGTTGAGACCCTCCAGCAGCTTCAAACCAGGATAACAAACTTGGAGGCCCAAACAATATCGATCACCCCACAGGAGGTATGTGACCAGAGGGAGGAGACCGCTAAGAACACACTAATAAGGATAAGAAACCTCACCTCAGAATGAAAACAACTGAGTGATACAAGCGCATAGACATATGAACACCTCACCAAGGATCCGAAGCTAAGGAAGTTGGAAGCGTAGTTATAGGAGGCACAACATAAGGCATTTTTTGTGCAGGCACAAATGAAGCTTCTCACTGTGGTAGAAAGAATGAAGAGATCCCAGGAGAAATGGGTAGTACAACAACAGATCACTTCCATCCAGGGCAAGGTAATGTAAGTCACGTGAAAGCTGCAACTTGTGAAAGACTGTAACATACCCAACCACCCATAGGCCGGGGCATGCTACCTACAAGCCCACCCTTGGATATTGTACTCTTATCGATACCTTCTTTAATTAATAAGAACACATAAGATACAAGATTTAGAGACATGCACAACAATATCCAACAAGCATGCATAATTTAAGATTTAGTTAAATGATAATTAAAATACATAGTAGAATACATTCATACACAGATAATAACATCACAAAAGAGAGAACTTATATTTATAAAAAGGCGACACCAACTGGATGTAGACCAAGGACGTTCCACCCAACCATAGACACCACCGCTCCAAATCTCAACAGCAGTGTCACCCCCAAGCCAGGGCTATGAATCCACAAGGATAGTTCCAGAGTGTAGTTGGGTTCCCAAACTAGACAACTCTCAATATCTAACAGGTTTCCCAACACCCAAAACAATACAAGTACCCATCTCTCTTCCACCCAGCCTGTACCACCGAAGAGAATGGACCTTCACCCTTCTCTTCCACGCAGTTCCTCAGACAGTCCTTCTCCTTTTTCTAGGGCCTCTAGCACAGTTGGTCCAAAATCTCAATGCTGAAACTCTCAGGACTCACAGTTGTGAGAAAAATAGGGCACAAACCAATGCATCTCAGACATCCAGGCCCCAAGTCATGGTTGGATTGCACCAGCGACCATTACAACCAACTATCATGTGGCTAATCTTTATCAATTTGGTTCCCTTTCTCAAGACAAGATGCTAATGAGGGTGGATCAATGAATGGGTGAGTGAGTGCATGCAAGTGCGTGAGGGAAATGAATGCACGTACAAGAAAATCAGTGAACAAGCCATCAGTCCAACCCCCCCATCATACCAGTGGCAGGTTTAAGTAACTTCATTGGGGAATCAGGAACCTCATGGACGTCCCCGAGAATCTCACATAACTGATCCCCTCCCTTAGGCAAAAAGGGTAATTAACATAGGAATAAACACTTATCCCCTCAATCCCCCTCTCTTGTGGAATCATATACCCCTATAACTCTTGTCCTTGTCCATCTAGCAGCCATCCATGTATTTATTATTAATAATGATAGAAACATTACATGTATTGGGAACACTGGCCCTATTAATAATTGTTTGGGCTCCCTGGCCTCTCAACATTGTAACAATACATTATTTAAAATGGGGGTTCAAAACCTGGGGTGTTACATCCCCTCTCCCTTATCTTGGCACTATCCTCAGTGCATATACAAAATAGATATCAAAATCTCAAATTTATTGAAAAATTTGTGGATACTCTTCCCACATGGCATCTTCATGCTCTCAGGTAGCATCTTCAGGACTATAGAAGGTCGACTGAACGTTTACCATCTCTATAACTCGATTTCGGAGCATTTTGACTTTTTTGTCCAATACCCACACTAGATGAACCTGAAAATTTCCCTCTGTCTCTACCTGAATCAGATGCCAATCAATAATATGGTTAGTGTCATGTACATATTTATTTAGTATAGATACATGAAATAAATTATGCACATTCATGGAAGCAGGCAATGCAAGAATGTATGCAACTGGCCCTGTTCTATCCAATATTTCAAATGGACCACAAAATCTGGTTGCCAACTTTGTACAAATACCCAAATTCAAAGAGATTTTCTTGGGCTTCACTTTCAAAAGTACATGCTCCCCTACCTTAAATTCTCTAGCTGTCTCATTCTTATCTGCATAAATTTTTTGTTTATCTTGAGCTGCCTTTAAATTTTGCTTGATCTTAACCACCTAGTCTTCCATGTCCTTGAGCAACTCCTACCCAAGTACCACTCTATCTGCTGGGTTGTCCCTGCTTACTGGAGTATCACGTTTCCTACCATACATGGCTTCAAATGGGCTCATTCTTAGTGAAGCTTGATACCCATTATTATATGCAAACTCAACCAAGTGTAAGTAATCTTCCCACTTAGATGGCTTATCCATCACATACATTCTCAACATATCTTCAATTATTCGATTGACCCTCTCTATTTTCCCATCTATATGAGGATGATATGTTGTGATAAAGTTTATATTTGTGCCAAATCCTTTAAACTATTCCCTCCATAAATTGGAGGTAAACTTTGTATCTCTGTCTGAGACGATTGTCCTAGGTATCCCATGTAACCTAGCAATTTCCTTCTTGAAACTTTCTGCAATATTATTTGTTGTATGTGTTGTCTTCACAGGCACAAAATGAGCAGCCTTTGTTAATTTGTCAACCAACACCATGATTGAATCATGCAACTTATTCGTTCTGGGTAATCCTGTGATGAAATCCATGGTGATCACTTCCCATTTCTTCTCTGGGATTGGCAAAGGCTGTAGAAAACCTGTTGGGTTCCTATGCTCATCCTTCACCTTCTGACATTCCATACATCAAGCGATGTAATAAAAAACATCCTTCTTCATTCTCGGCCAAAAGAACTGGCTTCTTACTATTGTAATTGTTTTCTAGTAACTGGGATGTCCAACATAAGGAACACCATGCATTTCCTTCAGTACCAATTTCCTCAATTCTCTAGAGCTAGGAACATAGATTCTATTTTTATGCATGAGTAATATGTCTTCCCTTATCTCATACTTCTTTATTTTCTGTTGTACATTTCCTTGCTGTAAGTTTTCCTTTACCTGTAGGTAATGTTGATCTGTAACAAGACCATCTAAATTTCTACTCTTCAAGTCTGACTGATGCATATTGATAGCAGTAGCATGCATGAGATGCACTCTTCTACCAAGCGCATCGACAAATTTATTCACCTTTCCTTTGATATGATTGATATCGAAGTCATATTCACTTAAAAATTCCATCCATCTTGTTTTCCTGGCATTCAAGGTCGACTATTCAAAAAGATACTTCAGGCCAATGTGGTCTATCCTTAATTCACATTTCTTCCCCATGAGATAATGCCTCCACATGCTCAAGGTGTGAACAATGGAAACAATTTCCAAGTCATGCATGGCATAGTTCCTCTCATGTTCCTTAAGATTTTTGGACTCATATGCAATGACATTTCCATTTTGTGTGAGGACTCCCCCAAGTCCTTCCTTACATGCATCTGTACATACCACACAACTTTCATTTGGGTCAACAATCTTTAACATAGGTGCACTAGTAAGTAATTCCTTCAACAGATTAAAATTATTTTCACACTTGAGTGTCCATTCAAATTTAGTTCCCTTCTTTTGCAAAGAAGTGATGGGATGAGAAATATTATAGAACCGTACTATGAACCTTCTGTAGTATCCAGCTAATCCCATAAAAGATCTGACGTCTGACACATTTCTGGTTGTTGGCCATCTTCTAATGGCTTTGATCTTCGTTGTATCTACTGCTATGCCCTTATCTTTGATAAAAATAACACTTACTCAACTTGGCATACAAATGATGTTCTCTCAGTACTTGCAACACCAGTCTTAAGTGATGTTCATTCTCCTCTTCATACTTAGAATAGATAAGTATGTCATCCAAGAATACTATGACAAACTTTTCCAAATAATTTCTGAATATGTCATTCATTAAGCACATGAAGATAACTGGTGCATTGATCAGTCCAAATGGAACTACTACAAATTCATAATGACCATACTTGGTCCTAAAGGATGTCTTATGAATGTATTTTTCCTTGATTCTTACCTGATGGTATCATGCCCTCAGGTCAATCTTTGATAATATCTTTTATCCTCTTAGCTGATCAAAGAGGTCATCAATTTAGGGTAGAGGATACTTGTTATTTATAGTGTACTTGTTCAGCTGTCGGAAGTCAATACACAGCCTCAAGGTTCCATCCTTCTTTTTGACAAAAGGTAATGGTGCTTCCAAAGGTGAAACACTTGGACGTATGTACCCTCTCTCTTCAACAATTCCTCCAACTGCATTTTTAATTCTTTTAACTCTCGTGTGCTCATTCTGTAAGGTGTTTTTGACACCGAGGCAACTCCTGACACTAAATCAATTGAGAAATATATCTCCCTTCTTGGTGGCAATCCAGATATTTCTTGGAATACATCATCAAATTCCTGTAGTACTGAGAAATATTCGAGGCTTGGTCCTTTTGTATTATCTAGATCTTCCACATGAGCTGCATACAATTGACATCCTTTCCTAAAACATCTTTTTAGCTGTAAGGATGAAATATCCCTTATAGATATGGGTCTTGGAACTCCTTTCACAGTGCTCTGTTTTTCGTTTCCATCAATACATGTAAATGTCTTATTATGACAATCTAGGACAACATGATGCTTGTCCAACCAATCCAATCCAATCGGAATATCATAAGACCCCAATGGTATGATATTTAGATCAATACTAGTATTCATGCCATTAAAACATATGGAACAACTTCTGACCATGTCATGGATTCTTCTTTTGGTTCTAGTGGCTAACTGAACCAAACTTGCTTTTCCAAGTTTACTTTTCTCCAAATGTAATCTATCCACTATCTTAGGATCAATGTAACAATGAATTTCTCCTGAATCAATCAAAATAGAAACAGGTTGATTTATAATCTTACCTTCCACCTCGATCATATTGGATTGGTACTCTGCTTGTTGATCATTTAAAGTTGCATATATTCTTCCCATATCTTCGACTATTTTATCTTCTTAGAGGTTTTGAACAATATTCACTCTGTCCTTTTTGGGTGGGCAATGCTTGTACATGTGATCTTCCTTGCATCCCCATCATTGGATTGGTGATCTTCCCCTTTTTCCCAAGGAATATTCCTTCGTGAAATCTCCCTTGGAATATTGATATTGATGATTTCTATTAGGCTCATTCCTATTGAAGGAAGGTTTGAATCATTTCCTCCTCTGATCAGACTTTGCATTTTTCTTGTCCTTCCAATATTTCTACAAAGATTCTCTTCCTTGGCCTTGCTCATACAAGTATTTATCCTTCATGATGGCTTCATTCAAGGTCTTGGGCTCATCATATTTGATCTTTTCCTTATAAAAGGTTGGCAGTCCGCTTAGAAATATCTGTATTTTCACTTTCTCATCACCAATGAACCTGACATACTTTAACAATCCCAAGAACTTCTTCTCGTACTCTGCCATAGTCATGCTTCTGAACTTGAGTTCAAAGAACTCCTGCATTTTCATATCATAGAAATGTTCTGATAGGTACTCCTTTTGGAAGTACTTCTTGAATTGATTCCAAGTGATCCTACTCTCATTAATGTGCTCCACTTGCTTCAGTTGGTCCCACCACATTGCAGCTTTCCCATGTAAATGGTAGGTACCAATCCTAGATTTTAGATTTGATGAATAGATATGCAACTGAAAATATCTCTTGAGCCCAAGAAACCATGATTTGGCATCATATTCCCTTTCTCTTTCACCCTCAAAGGAAGGTGGCTTGAGCTTCCTCAACTCTCCTTGCAAACTATATACCTCTTGTTTCCTTCTTTGGTGTCTGATAGGAGACACCTCTGGACTGCTTATGACATCATCCGATGCATAAAACTTTCTTTCTGAGTAAGGAGGTGAGTGGTGTCCATGAACTCTTCTATCACTTCTGGAATAACCATCTCTTCCACGATCATCCCTTCTTTTATGGCACCTGCCTTCTTCCTCTTGTCTTTAGCTTGATCCCTTCTTCGTTTGTCTCTACAACTGATTTAATCTTTGCAACACTCAAGCATTTATATGACTTTTCTCTCTCATCAGTCTCTTGCTATCTACTTTGTAGCTCTGCACTTCTGTCTTCAAGCTTATTACCTTTTCTATTAATGTTTCATGTTCTCCTTTTCCCTTGCGTCCATTGGACTCTCTCTTTGCATTACAAACACTGGTATTCTGTCCTTCGACCTCCTTATCATGACTGGAGTCTCCCTCGACTTCTTCCATTTCCTCAATACGCATCCTGAGTTGATGTGTTTAAAACCCTCAATTCTACAAAATGTGCAAGCGACCATTTTTTTAGAATTATGCATATGATAAACAAAATTTCCAAACCATGCTACATGTCTCTTTATTTTTTTTTGTTCATGGAGATCATATCCCCATTATCCGAAAATAATAGTGTCCTATTATCCTTGGTCGACACAGAATTTCATCTTGCCCAGGCGTTTCCTTCAAACCACCCTCCTAGGTGACCATGACTAGAAACCGCGGCTAAATCCTTCCTTAGCACTTTTTTGTCTTGAATACCACCAATTCGACTCTTATCCCTCCTTCCCTTAGCTCTTAATTTGCATATGACCATGGCCACGACCCTATGCTTAGCTAAAAAAGTGCTTGTCTAGAGATTTGGGACTTCGAACCTTTCAGCCAGGATCAGATCAACGATCCTCATCCTCTTTCACGTTCAACGATCGAGATCCACTTCAGGCTCCGCGCTTCGGGAATATCAACTTTCCTCACTTTCCTCCTCCTGGAATGATTTTCCCTGGAGTTCATGATCTGCCAGCAGGTATCCTCCCATAGATCAATGACTATGAATCTCTTCGACTCTTCGGGCTCTAGAAGTTTCAAACTTTCCTCCTACACGTTCTCTCGGATTGCTTTTACCTGAAGTTGACGATCCTTCGACGTGTGTCTTCTCAAATCAATGATCGATATGTACTCTGACCTTCAGGACTTCAAGAGTTTTCGAACCAACGCAACCTATCACATCCTTCCCCACTGGAGTGCCTAGTCTCCAGACTGCACGATCTGTCGCTGCATGGTGAAATATTGGATGCAAACACGTGGCCCAATTGGGTGGGTGACACATGTCACGTTCTAAATGAAATTTCAATACTCCATATGCTCAAAACTTACTGACATTTGGCACACATCCCATGTGTCCACGTCATCCTAGGTGATTTCTGCAAGCCATGCCACTTCAGGAATTCCAGGATCCACATCACCTCTAGGTGACATCATCGTGCCCCATCACTTAGTCTCTTTGGGCTTCGGGACTTCGGGAGTTTCCATACTGGCACACTTCCAATTCTCTTGAACTCCAATTTCCTGAACTGGCCAAACTATCACCATGTGTCTCCATTATCAGATGACCCATATTAACCCCAGACTTTGGGACTTCAGAATTTATCGCTACAAGGATCAATGACTGTCATTCCTTTAGGCCTTCAAACTTCAGAAAACTCAAACCTCAACTCTTTCTGAAATTCCTTTATCCAAAGCTCGTGATATATTGACGCGTGTCTCCCATGGATCGATGACTATGATTTCTTCGGGTCTTTGAATTTCAAAAATATCAACTGTCAACCTTCGCTTTTCCCTGAAGTGAGCGGATTTCTTCAGCATGTCCTCTTGGATCGGATGGTTGAGATTCACTTTGGCTCTCCCGACTTCAGAAATCTCAATTCTCAACTTCTCCTCGCTCACTGCTTCTCGAAGTGCTTTCATCCAGGGCACACGATCATTTGATGCATGTCGTCCTATGGATCGACGGTTCCTAAATACTTCTTCTCTTTGGAGGTTTGTTGCTCGAGTACTAACATGTCACATCACTGCATGCCTTTCAATTTTCAGGGGTACACATCGATGGTTTGGAGTAACCCTCTTTTCACCCCACAATTCTTCTAATGCTGACACGTAACCCCTTGGTGAAGTCGTGGTTTGGATTGCGGGACTGCCTTGGGAAATTATCTCCCGTGCAACTTGGTTCCCCGCAATGCCTCCAGTCCGTTGATCTCACTCTCCAATGGGATCTGATGGTTGTGACCTTATCCCTTTCTTCCTTTTCATCGGATGACCCTTGTTCACCTATCCTCTGATCCAACAATCCCATATCTCTCATGATGCTACAATGGTGATCTCTCCCAAATTCGAAGGGGGGTGGTCATGATCCTTCAAATCCCTTACAACAAATCTCTAACAATCTAACTCCTGCATAGATTCTACAACACCACTCCTCCTAATATTTTCAACTTTGCGGTCAGAGTTCGATCTCAACCACGAGACTCTGACCAACAGACCTGGCCCATACCGGCCCAGTGTTTCAACCAAAATATTTGAAACCAAAATGTAACATACCCAACCACCCACAGGGTAGGGCATGCTACCTACAAGCCCACCCTTGGACTTTGTACTCTTACCGATACCTTCTTTAATTAATAAGAATGCATAAGATACAATATTTAGCGACATGCACAACAATATCCAGCAAGCATGCATAATCTAAGATTTAGTTAAACGATAATTAAAATACACAACGGAATACATTCATACACAGATAATAACATCACAATAGAGAGCACTTATATTTATAAAAAGGTGACACCAACTGGTTGCAGACCAAGGACGTTCCACCCAACGGTAGAGACCACTGCTCCAAATCTCAACAACAGTGTCACCCCTGAGCTAGGGCTATGAATCCACAAGGATGGTTCTAGAATGTACTTGGGTTCCCAAACCAGTCATATCTCAAGCTCTCATAGGTTTCCCAGCACCCACAACAATCCAAGTACCCAACTATCTTCCACCTAGCCTGTACCACCCAAGAGAATGGACCTCCACCCTTCTCTGCCACGCATTCCCTCAGACAATCCTTCTCCTTTTTCTAGGGCCTCCAACACAGTTGGTCCAGAATCTCAATGCTGGAACTCTCAAGACTCACAGTTGTGAGAAAACTAGGGCACAGGCCAACGCATCTCAGACACGTAGGCCCCAAGTCATGGATGGATTGCACCAACGACCATTACAACCAACTATCCCATGGATAATCTTCAACAGTTTGGTTTTCTTTCCCAATTCAAGATGCTGATGAGGGTGGATCAATGAATGGGTGAGTGAGTGCATGAAAGTGCATGAGGAAAATGAATGAACGTACAGGAAAATCAAGGAAAAATCCATCAATCGAACCCCCCATCATATCAGTGGCAGTTTTAAGTAACTTCGTTGGGGAATTGAGAACCTCTCGGCCTTCCCCAAGAAGCTCACGTAACCAATCCCGTCCCTTAGGCAAAAAGGGTAATTAACATAGGAATAAACACTTAGCCCCTCAAGCCCCCTTTCTTGTGGAATCATAGCCCCCTATAACTCTAGTCCTTGTTCTTCTAGCAACCAACCATGTATTTATTATTAATAATGATAGAAACAATTACATGTATTGTACACACTAGACCTATTAATAATTGTTTGGGAACCCTAGCCTCTCAGCATTGTAACAATACATTATTTAAAATGGGGGTTCAAAACCTGGGGTGTTACAAAGACGAAGCTTGCAAGGTGTTCGAAGAGATTAATGGACATGGCTCACAATTGGACCAAGTGGTTGCATCAGTAGAACAATGCCTGGAAGGGCCTGTTATAGAGAAGATGATCCAAGAGCTCACAAAGAAGGAGGCTCAGGGGAAGCAGCAAGTCGAGGCAGCTTGAGTTAAGCTCGAGGCCTTCAAAGCAACATTTTCCGCACCTGAGTGACTCAGGATGAGTCACAGGTGAGTGTCAGGGGCCTGTTGGCCCTCAACCAAGTTTTGAGGAAACCTTGGTCAGATGTGGACCACTTTTGGACTTTGACACATTGGTCAAGGAAGGAACGCCCAGGCGGAGCTGAGATCGTGGATATCACTTATTTTGTAAGCTATGTGGACCTAGTAAGGGGTTCTTTAGGTTTTTTGTAATGGGTTATGGGATGTCGGCCCATGGGGTTTTCCCATGTTTGGCCCTATTATAAGGGTTTGTAAAAGTATAAATAAAATAAGAATGTATGGTAGAAGTAGCATGTTGTTTTGAGTAGTCTTTTGAGCTAAGTGCAAGGAGTTGAAAGGCTTTGTGCAAATGAATGTATGTGTGTTAAGGCTTTGTGCTTGATAGAGGGTTGGATCTGTTCCTTGACCTAGTTTTGGGAAGGAGGATCTAGTGCTCAGTGCACAGATGTCATGTCCAGTGCAAAGATTAACTCTATGGATTAGTACACAGGAGTGGATGAATGTAAGTTTCGAGCACATAATAAAGAAGGAGAAGCGGTTGGTGGACGTAGCCCCACACAGGGGTGAACCACGTACATCTGGTGTCTTATGGTTTGTTTTGTGCAATGATTATCTCTGTTATATTTTATTAAGTACTTAGATTAGATATGTAATGGATATGTATCTGGTTTTTTATTGCTTTGCTTATGTTAGAATGTTAGATCTGATTCGGAGTGCTAAGTGCTAAGTGGTTAAAGTGATTAATCGTTGTTATTACTGCGCTAGATCTATCTTGTTTTGCAATGTTCATAAGGTGAATAAAATAATGTATGTCACTTCCTAAGCATTAACATAATACCATGTGAAGTGTTATTATCACAGATCTGTGTCCCAGCTAGGTTACAGACACCTGTGTCCTGTAACCCCCCCTGCGTCTACCTCGGGTGAGACTTTTCCTACCTCGCAGGTGTTTCCGAAAGGGCCGGTAGTCGGGGTTTTGTTGGTGTGTTGTTAAGCATTGAACCCTGGGAATGCCTCTGTGCCAACAACTTTGTAAACTAATTTGGGGTTAAAGGCCTAAGAGAGTTGTGTTTATTTCACCATATACCATTTTATGACATTTGTAGTTTTCCCTCTAACCCAATTTCATCCAAAGTAATTGAATTATGGAAAATAAACTTGGAGATGGGGGATGGGAAATCTAAGAATATTTATTGGTAATTCATTATTACCTTTTGGGGAATTAGAAAAGAGGAAGAATACCTTGAGTGAGGGGGTTGGATTCTTATGGATTGTTTCTTTGAGAAAAGGGAATTGTTTGGTTGTATGATTTGATGCGAGAAATTTGATAGCTACTCCAACATTGTTTGAATAGGTAGAGAATGTTATGGGTGTACTTGGACTTAGAGGATACTACTACCCATTTTTTTGTCCCAAGAATTGATTTTGGGCCCTTTGGAATCCATAGCTAGAGGTATTGTAGTGTCAGGAGCTAGATTGGAATTATCCATTCAAAAGAACCTCAACACTAGAGGTACTACAATATTATGAGCTTCAGTGAGTGTTTTTTCACACCATAACCTTGAGGGGTATGGGAGTGATGTAAGTCTAGAGCCCTCTCCCCGACACAAATGTTGTTTCAATTGGATGTCTAACCCATTGCTTTGATATTTGGGGCAGAGTGAAGTGATTTATGTAGAGCACTTAGATATTTATTCACCTATATTCTCATTGAGATTAAGCCTTGCTTGAGGGGAATCAATTACTTTTATGTGTTTCATCGTTGGGTGGAAAATCAACATTTGGGTATGATTTCATCCTCATTGGAATTTATGCATTGGAGTACTAGTTTGGACCGAGAGCTCATCATAAGAAAGGTGTAAGGATACATGTATGTGATGATTCCGCTTCTTATTGTATTCTTTTCTTGGTTATGATTTTACTTGGATTGACTTAGGGATAAATTCCATTGTAACAAAAACAAACTAATGTTGATGACCATAGGAAAACTAATGGTGATGTCGATAGGAAAACTAATGTTGATGACCATAGTGGGAGAGGATGAAAGACCAAAATGTGGATGAGGTGGATGATTTAGATGTTAAAGAAATCTAAATGGAGCCTAGAAATACAAGGTATGGAACTAAGGTGTGAATCTATCATATTGTTATTAAACAAATTAAAAGTGCCATGTAATACATGTGTGTGGGCCATGTTGATATAAATTGCAATGCCCAAAGCTAGAGTAATTGGTGATATATAAGATGTTAGTGCATGTTTTCCATGTACAAAACTTGCCATGTATTGTACACAACATGATTTGACCCAATGAGAGTGCTACAATACAACCAAAATACTTCCTCAACTAAAAGTAAAACTACTTGAATGTACTACCTGGATATGTTCATGGTAGTAGAAGATGTAACACTAAAAGGGCTAGGTGAATACCTTGCCATGTATATTCTCTACCAAATTGTGTAGTGAATGTGAATTGGGGTGGTTCATGGAATACCCAGCCATCGTTTGCATACATGTGCACAATAAATTTGAATTTAGTACAAAAACATGAAAATTTGAAACCCAAAAAATATTTTCACAATTAAAATCCAAATTAACTTGAAAAAATGCCTAATTGTAAGTAGATCGAACATAAACTAGAATTCCTAAGGGTACAGAAGCCATCCCATAATAAAGATGGGATTTATCACCCTAGGTGGATATATGGATAGTCAAAGTGTCCTATTAGAAGTTGTAGAAACACATATGGATGTATATGGATAATCAAAGTGTCCTATTAAAAGTTGTAGAAACATGTATGGATGTAATTATATGAAGATAAAAAAAAAATGAAAAGAAACATTAAACAAAAATAGGCTACTATTTAAGGCACATATTACGTAGGGCACATATAGACCTCTTTGTATATATTTCAAGGATGATATTACTCATTTCCTCAAGATACATAGATATCATTGTTATAAAAAACTATGCATTCAATGAGTTTATATTTTTCTCCACATAATTTTTCCAATTGTGTATTTTAATGTTTTGTGAATGACTCTCAATCAGATAATGATGGATAGGGTGTAGAAAAAAAATGGAAACATAGAGGAGATATAGTGTTATAAAAAACTATGCATTCAATGAGTTTATATTTTTCTCCACATAATTTTTCCAATTGTGTATTGGAATGTTTTGTGAATGACTCTCAATGAGATGATGATTGGTAGGGTGTAGAACAAAAATGGGAACATAGAGGAGATATAAAACATTATATAGTTATAAAAAATGTATTTGACATCACTTACACTCTTTGGGTTGTATATTGACCTTATTTAAAAAATTATGGGTGATATAATAGGAAAACCTTACTAGCTTGATTGATATCTTAGATAATAAAAGGTATATGTAATCTTAGCTATTAAAATGTTCATGTAATCTCATGTTTACTAAACATGATTTGTAGTACTCTTAAATGGAAATCAAAATACTCCTATAAAATAGCTTTATATCTTAGATAATAAAAAATATATGTAATCTTAGCTATTAAAATGTACATGTAATCTAATATAATGTACATGTAATCTAATATGTTTACAAATATTTGTAGTGCTCTTAAATGGAAATCAAAATACTCATATAAAATTCATTTTTACCCCTCATTTACAATTAAGAGTAACCTTATCAGAGTCACCTTATTAAATGTAGGCACTCATAATTAGTTAACAATGTGTATTATTTCCATAATAACTAATAGTCCATGGTCCATGGATGAGTAGTATCAAATGGTTGCCCTACCTCTAATGTCACATATGAGTAGTATCAAAAGGTATTCATTTGTTTCATTTGGAAATTGCCCATCGTGAATCATGTTATTACTTGTCTTTTCCACATAGATTCTTTAATTATTTTTTGAATCTCTACATTGGGGTGAAAAGAAAGGGGAGGTTACTTCCACATTAAGGAGATCATTGATTCTACCAGAAAATACCTTGAATTTTCCT
>ML815860.1:116782-135995 GCA_009831015.1 Picea engelmannii | reverse complement strand
TTTCATTTATTATTTATTTAATTATCTTTTGTTCTTTCACAAGTTAGGAAATAATTTCTTCTTTGCAAAATTTTAAAACCATTAGTTTTAATTTAATTCTTACTCTCATTATTTACCCCAAGAATTTTATGAAGACCTAACTAATACTTAAGTGGGTTTTTGTTTGAATTTTTATTTTTATGCTAGGGCCTTTTTCTTTAAGGTTACACTAAAATTTTTACCCTAGAAAAGTCTTAGGCTTAGGACTTAGATTCTGAGCTAGGCGACAATTGGTTAGGGAAGTTGTTTAAGGATTTCTTAAGGCGTTAATGTCTTAGGGCCATCTAGGTTTGTTTCTTCATCATCATCAACACGATGTTCCCTTCAGGATGCACTACGTGCTCCAAGGGTGCCACTTGCCTCGTTCATTTCTTTCACACGACGTGCCCTTCAGGATGCACCATGTGCTCCAAGGGTGCCACTCGCCAACTTGACTGATTGGTAGACATCTATAACCCCTGGAATCAACACTCCGCCAAGTGAACTTGTGGGAGACTAAGGGCTCTAAGGAATAAGGCCCTCGCCTTATTGTGCGCCCCTTAGAATCATCGTGAGCGACTGTCGCAGTTTTCCCTCACGGCATCGTGGATCCTCTCGAACTAGGTAATCGTTAACCTACAGTTCGAGCCACGACGAGAGTGCTAGTAGGCTGTGGCAGGGTTGTTGTCCACACCTCTCCCTCAACCTCTCTGGAAACCGTGTGTGTCCCCTTTACTCCATATGTGAGTCTGGTCGGTCAAGCTATCGTCAGCCTGAATCATCAACAATCATGTCAGAACATGTCAACATCATATCATCAAATCAATGAAATATCATAGTAAATAAGTCAACCCAAATAGCACACTCCCTAACTCAATCTGGAGTCCAAGGGGTTCCACCGATGCCTCTGCATCCTCAAGGTCCGAAACCCTGCACACTCAATGAAACTGAGTCAACAACACCTGTCTACATCAAAGTAGTAAAAACATCATGTCATCTATCAATACGCATTATAATGAAGTATAAATGTTTTAACATCAGAAAAGTCCAGATCACTTGCGAGCAAGTGTCCTCAAATAATAAGTTTTCTCAGTGCGCCAAAGCGGGATGTTACATCTGTTAATAGTAAGAATTTTTGGCCTACCAGGTAATGTCACCACATATTTAATGCATGTATTATTGCAGCCAATTCCTATTCATGTGTTACATAATTTTCATCACGTTGCTTTAATTTCCGAGATTCATAAGCTATTACATGGTTTTATTTCATTAAAACTTCTCCATGCCCTTGGTGGCATGCATCCGTACATACTACAAAGTATTTATCTAGGTCTTCCAATTTTAATATAGGAGATGTAGTTAAGAGTTGTTTTAATTTGTTAAAACTTTCTTGACATTTCTGAGACCAAATGAACTTAGTTCCTTTGTTTTGTAACGATGTTATATGATAGCAATCTTAGAAAACCCTTCTATAAAATTTTGGTCATAGCCCGTTATACCCATAAAATATATTATGTCGGAAGCATCCTTAGGTTCAGGCCAATTCATTATAGCCTTTATTTTTTTCGGGTCAACTGCTATACCATCCTTGGAAATTACATGTCCAAGATACTGAATTTGGTTTTTATAAAACTCACAGTTACTTAGTTTTTCATATAATTTTTGTTCTTAAATTTATCTAGACATTTACTGAAAATACTATTCATCGAGAACATGAATGAGGCTGGAGAATTAGTCAGCCCAAAAGGTATTATGGAAAATTCGTAATGTCTATACCTTGTTCTAAATGTTTTTTTATAAATATCTTCATCTTTTATCCTAACTTGATGATAACCAGAACATATTTCAATTTTAGATAAGATTGTAGCCGGTCATACTTGATCAAGCAAATCATCGATACAAGGTAATGGATATATATTCTTAATAGTGATTTTATTAAGTTGTCTATAATCAATACAGATATGTAATGTCCCATCTTTCTTTCTAACAAAACGTATTGGTGCTCCCCATGGAGACACACTTGGTCAGATATAAATTTTATCTATCAATTATTGCAATTGACTTTTTAGCTCATTTAACTCTAGGATATTCATCTAGAAGAAGCCTTTGAATCATGTATTTCTCTAGGTATCAGGTCTATGGATAAATCTATTTCTCTCTTAGGATGTAATCCATGAATATCCTAGAATACATCCTGAAATTCTTGCAATACTGGAAATTTATTTAACTCATTATTACTTTCCTCTTTTTCATTACAATTTATGTGTATAACAGGTAGTTTATACCCTTTTTGAATACAACTTTTAACTTGTAAGGTTGTTATTTCTCTAATACTAAGAGGCCTTGATACTCCTTTAATGTTATAATGTTACCTCTCTCATATACACAAGTAAATGTTTTAGTGTAACAATTTAAGACCACTTTAATATTTTCCATCCAATCCATACCAATCAGCACATCATAAGATCCTAAAAGTAACATGTTTAAGTCTATCTATGTTCTTAATTCATTCATACCAAGTTCGTAGTTTTTAACAACATCTGTAATTCTCCTTTTAGTTCTTGTAGTTCATTGTACTAACCAGGACCTTCAAACTTTTCCTTATTTAACTTACAAATTTCTACAACTCAAATTTCTACAACTCTTGGTGAAATATAACTTAAACTAGCACCTGGATCAATTAAAACAATAACTGGTTGGTTATGTATAATACTTTCAATTTCTACCATTGAAGTTTGATGATCTACTTGTCGATTTTCTAAGGCTACACTGATTTTTGGTGTAGAAATTTCCATCTCATCAACTGTAGTTGCTTCCTCTATTGTTTTCACATTGTTATTTCCCTTTTTCCTGAGAGGACAATATTTATAGTAATGAGGACCACTACATTCCCAACATTTTATTGTCTCTTTTTGGGCAGTTTCTTTATTGAAGAAGGTTGGTGGTTTGGTACCCTTATTTTCAGGATGATTGAAAGGTTTACTTGTTTTGAACTTATTACCTCTTTGAAATCTCTTATCAAGATTTTATTAGAGTAAACAACCCCTTTCTTCTTAGGGTCAAACTTCTCAACCTTTTTCCCATTCCAATTCTTCGAATTTTCATTTCTATTTTTATATTGCTCAAAACATAGTTTAGCTTTCCTCATGTTTCTTCGATTGTTTTTGGGTTATCGAACTCAATTCAATATTTATAATAACTAGGTAGGAAAATCAAGTATCTTTGAATCTTTGGTTTTTCATCTACAATGTAAGGCACATAACATAGAAAACTTAGAAACTTACTACATACATATTTCATTGTAATATTTCTCAGTTTTAGTTCATAGAAATCCTTGCCTTTACCCTCATAATATTTTTGAGACAAGTGTTGTTTTTTAAAATATCTCTGAAAGGTTTTCCAGGTCATTTTACTTTCCTTAATACATTTTAATCTTTTTATATCCTACCAACATATATATGCTTTTTCTGTCAGATTGTAGATAACCATCCTTGCTTTAAGCACACTCGAGTAATTTTAGATCTGAAAATATTTATGCATAGGAGAGAGCCATGCCTCTACTTCCTCACCAGTCTCCACTTCTCCATTGAAGGTTGGTGGATTAACCTTCTTAAATTCTCCCATGACTTATGTTGTTTAGGTTTCTTTTTGGTTCTTTGATTGGGACTAGAACTACTTTTCGTAGACGTTTCAGTATCATCTGTATCCTTGTATACTGGGTATGTCTCAGATTATGGGTATTCCATTTTTCTTGCTTTCTTCTTTGGTTGGGCTATCTTGGATTTACTAGAATTATTCCATTTATTTTTATCAGTATTTTGATTGCACAAGTTTTCTATAAGAATTGCATTTAGTTCCTCCCGAGTCTTTAGAATTACTTCGCTATCTTCTTTCATGGATTTTAGTTCTTCTATCAAATATGTTACTATCTTTATTATTTATAAATGTCCATGATTAGTCAGATCCACCTAGAGATGTCTATCACCTACATTCCATTGTTCAAGATTTTCTTGATGAGGTTTTTCTCCCTGAGTCTCAGGTACTTCTGTCATTTTCCTGCAAAATCAATTTATTTTTCTTCCTACAGGTAAGAAGAAAATGAATAAAATTTACATGTTAGAATTTTCTATGATAAAGTGATCTGAAAATGATCTTTAAAGACTTGGTTAAGTTTTAAGCATGTGTTCAATTACCAATTAGGAATTAAGGAAAGAATAAGAACTTAATGAGAGATTATAGTAGCCATCATAAATAAATGTAGATCATAATATAAGCACAAAGAACAACAAACCATAACAGAAAGGTTTTTAACGAAGTTAGACTTAATTACCTACGTCTCTGAGCCTTTGTCTCAGTGGATGAAGCTTTATTATTTCCCTTCAATTCTTCAAATGCACAACATAAATGATTGAAAAGTATTAAAAACTAGTATGGTTGTGTTCTTCTCGACCTCAAAAATCCAACACAACTGACGGAACTGAAAAATATCGAACGTAGCTCCCAGAATTGGCCTGCAAAGTTTGCTTCCTCAATGGCTTTCCTGCATAAAAATGGATTCAAGCTTCATAAAATCATCATCATTCTACAATTATAAACTTTCTAGTCTATTCAAAACCTCTGATTTATATAGGATTTGAGTTCGTGATCCTATCCGAACTTCATCCCAAGATCTGGCCTCAAATCGGGCTCCAGATCCCCCAAAAATGGGCAAAATCCTCCAAAATAAGGCTGGAAATCACAAAAAAATCATAATATATAGTTTCAAACCCAAATTGGGAAAATATATGGGCGCAACCCCTTTTCTTCGGACTCTTGGGCATATGGGGTATTGTCATATGGCCCTATACTGAGTGCTAGCACTCTGGCCCCTTATCCCCTGGTCCTATTCATATGCACATGCTCCATGTGGTCTGTGGCCTTAACTCCCATGCACCCTCAAAAAAGTGGCTTGGGTCTTGTTTCTTATCTCATATTCACAGGATGACTGCCAAGTGTTATACGCGGTCCCCATCGCTGACTAGGGCTAGCCCTAAACCGTGCCACATTGCAAGTTAACACATCATTTTTCCATGTGTTTGAACAAGCACCAACCACGCTCATGTGGCCAACGCATGAGGCTTAATCTGTTGCTCATACTCGAAGGTCGGGGGTTCGAGCCCGATAGGATCACAACTGAATTTTTGGTCTAGCCAACATTGGAAAAATATGGTATGCCATGTGGCACCCTCTGATTGGGCCATGTGTCACCCGATGATTCGTCTATATGGTACAGTCACCAACAAAATCAACAACCCAGTCAATTGCCACATCACTTCCGTATAGCCAAGTCAACATCCATATTGCCAAGTCACCTACCCAGTCAACATGCCATGTCAATATTGTACTGCCACCTATCATCCATACTACCACATGTCATCCTATCATTCAGCCACATCACGTACAGACTTCCACGTGTCACGTCTGTACAATGCCACATGTCATTATCATACCGGTCCAACTTAGCCCGAAAATGCCAAAACTGAGTGACACATGTCACCTCCTCATGCTTCCATGTGTCCTACTAAGGTCATCATGGCATTATGCTGATGTCACCCATCGTACTACTAACCTCGACAACATGACATGTTGACTTTGATTATTTTTACTTTTTTCCATTTTGGGAAATCGATCAGAACACGATATCTTCCGCATACGGTGACCTTTGCAGAAAAAATTATATGGTCAGAATCAACGCGAAGAGCCCGACGCAATGGCATTGGTTTCGTCTGATTCCAAAAAAAATTATTTGTAGGCCTTCCTAGATCCATTTTGGATCATTCCTCCCCACTAAGACCTTTTGGTCCTCCAAAAGGGTATTAACCAATCATCAAGTGCGAGATAGGTCACCCCACTTGTCCTTGGTCTTTAAAATCTATCATGTGCACCTGTCAGATCATAATCAATTGCAAAACAACCATGACAACTGACAACATATTGTTAGCCACTTGAACTAATTCACTTCTTACTAAATCCACTACCATCCATGTTGAAAACATTATCAATGATAACATAAAAAATATGACTGCAAATGAGCTAATATGCTTGATGTGCTTGCACAAAATTAACTTATCTTGAAGAAAAGTATGATTGAATTTCCATTCGACAACCATCTCATGTTAATGATTAAGATCAACTTCTTTATTTGGCACAATTATAGGTGCATTTATTGCGTAATATTCCTTCCTTAATTGTTCCATTGTTTGAAGAGATTGATTTTGTTTTAAGTGATGAGAATGTACAACATATTCATTGCCTTATTTAGTTAAGTGATATTGATTTTGTTCCCTGTAGAATATTTATTTGCGATCATATAAATAAGGGTTCCCTAAGACCATTCCACATTTATTGTGTGGCACCACATCACGCGTTACCTCATCCACAAAATTTGATGAAATTGCAAACTTTAAAGTGCATTGCTTTGTTATGTGCAATTTATGGTTGTTTCTTATCCATTTAAGTGAGTAAGGTTGATGATGCATCTTAGTGTTTAATTGTAATTGTTTAACCACTTCCTCTAAAATCAAGTTAGATTGAGATCCACTATATATCAATGTATCGATCTTAGTATGTTTCATTATCACCCTTATGTGAAACTATTTACTTCTAGAATCATATCCATCACCAATTTTACCTATCAAACCAACTGCTGTGATTTTACTCTCATCACTTGAATCATATCCCAAGTCTATTGGTCATTTTGTTGTTGCAACTGTTTTCCTCCCTTTTCTTTCTTTGAACCACTTTGGTCTCTTCTCTAGGTGCAATTGCCATCAATTCTCGTCATCATTCCCTTATTTCTTGCAATGCTTGCAAGAGACCTTCCATTCCTTCATTGTTGCTGAATTTTCTTTCTTTCAATTCCCCTTTCTTTTGTCCTCTTTCCTTGACGACGATTCCACTGATACAACAACTCTTATTTTCCCTACTTCAATGTATGTTGCTTGAACATAAACCTCATCAAGATTAGTAGGTCCAAACATAAACACAATGTTATGAATATGTGCAGGTAAACCTCTGATATACTTCATAAGAGTTTCTTATGTATGTAATGGAATATTTAACATTAATGCCATCTTACAAAATTCATCTGTGTATTCTTACAACATTTTTCCTTTTCTTAGTTTAATACTTTTCCATTGAATTAAATCTTTCTCCTTATAACCCAAAGGATAAAATTACTTTCTAGGTGAAAAAACAAAATATTTCCATGACGAATATACATTACCAACTTGTTGCATGCCATTTTGTAACTTTCACTGCCACCAGATGAGTGTTGTGGCTGGAAGTCGAAGCGATGCCAACTTAATTTGAGTTGCTTCATCACTGCAATAAACTTCCATCTTTCTGACCCAGTTATCAAGTCTCTCAGTATTGACTTCACCATAATACATGGGAAATTCAAATTTCACATCAAGCTTTAGTAAAGGCATATCATGTTTATGTTTATGGGAATGTTTTCTTATGGTAGATTTTGAACTTGTACTTGAAGAAGAAGAATATGATGGAGAATAAGGAGGTGAAGGAGGAGTTTTAGGAGGATCCTCTCCTTCTTCACTTTTTCCTTTTTTTGAATATTCCCCTTGGAAATTCCTCTTCCATTCCAAGTAATCCTCATATAAGACCTTTACCATCTCAAACATGGAGAATAACGTCTTTTTCAAGTCTATATTGTTCTGAGACATGCCTTTTTCCGATTCCATCTCCTCACTTTGATAACTCCTCTTTCTCGATCCAATCTTTGGATATCCTTCTACAAGTTCTCCTTCACCACGACTTAACTTATTCCTGGTAATCACGCAAACTCAAACATCCAAATGTCAACCTGCTCTGATACCACTTGATCTGAAAATGATCTTTAAAGACTTGGTTAAGTTTTAAGCATGTGTTCAATTACCAATTAGGAATTAAGGAAAGAAGAAGAACTAAATGAGAGATTATAGAAGCCATCATAAATAAATGCAGATCAGAATATAAGAACAAAGAACAACAAACCATAACATCAATAATTTTAACGGAGTTCGAAAAGATTGCCTACGTCTCCGGGCCTTTGTCTCCTTGGGTGAGTTTTTCTTATTTCCCTTAAATGCTTCAAAATTAAATCATAAATGTATCAAAAGTATTACAAAATAGCCTAGATGTGTTCTTATCGACCTCAATAATCCAACACAATTGATGGAACTGAAAAAGGTTGAGCGTAGCTCCCGGAATTGGCCTCCAAAGTTTGTTTCCTCAATGGCTTCTCTGCATAAAAATGGCTTCAAGTTTCATAAAATCATCATCATTATGCAATTATGAACTTTATGGTCTTCCTAAAACCTCTAATTTATATATTATTTGAGTTGGTGATCCTATCCCAACTTCCTCCCAAGAAATGGCCTCAAATCAGGCTCCAGATCCCACAAAAATGGGCAAAATCCTCCAACATCAGGCTGAAAATCACAAAAAAATCATAATATATAGTTTCAAACCCAAATTGGGAAAAAATTTGGGCGCAACCCCCTTTCTTCAAGCTATTGGGCATACCGGGTGCTTCCATATGGCCCTGTTATGAGTGCTGGCCCCTTATCCCCTAGTCCTGGTCATATGTGCATGTTCCATGTGGCCTGTGGCCTTAACTCCCACACACCCTCCAACAGGTGGCTTGGCTCCTGGTTCTTAGATCCTAGTCGTGGGTTGAGTTCCAATTGCTATGCACTGGCCCCTCGCCGACCGACGCTAGCCCTAAACCATGCCACAATGCAAGTTAACACATTGTTTCTCCATGTGTTTGAACAAGCACCAACCATTCCCATGTGGCCAGCGCATGAGGCTTAGTCCGTTGCTCATTCCCGGAGGTCAGGGGCTCCAGCCCGACAGAGTCGCAACAAAATTTTTGGCCTAGACAACATTGGAAAAATCTAGGGTGCCACGTAGTGCCCTATGATTGGGCCATGTGTCAATTGATGATTTTTTCGTATGGTACAGTCACCAACAAAGTCAAAAACCTAGTCAGCATGAACGATCAGCTGCCATGTCACTATTGTACAACCACATGTCATGCCACGTCAGCTTTTGTACTACCAAGTCACCTACCAAATAAGTGTGCCATGTCATCATCTGTACTTCTCCCATCTTCTGTACTACCACGTATTAGCTTTTCATTGGGCCACATCACATACGGACTGTCGCGTGTCACGTCTATACAGTGCCATGTGTCATTATCGTACTATTCCAACTCAGCCCGAAAATGCCAAAACCAAGTGACATGTGTCACCTCCTCATGTCTCCATGTGTCGTACTAATGTCATCATGACATTATGCTGACATTACCTATCGTACTGCTGACGTCAACAATACGACATGTTGACTTTGACCAGTTTGATTTTTTGCCTTTTTGGGAAATCAATCAAAACATGATATCTTTTTCATATGATGTCCATTTGTAGAAAATAGTATATGGTTGAAATCAATGTGTCGAGCCCGACGCAATGGCACTGGTTTCATCTGATTCTGGTAACTTTTATTTTTAGGCCTTCCTAGATCCATTCTGGATGTAATGACCCTAATTGGGAAAATGTTTAAAGATTATAAAGTAAAATTAATTAAAGAAAATAATTGTGGTTAACTAAGTAATACTTTAACTACAGATCATATTTAATGACCTGAGAAATAAATCTTAAGAAATCAATGAGAAATAATATAAAATGGTTGCGTATGTAGAGAGGAAGAGCCGGTTAGTCCTGAGAAGATAAAACATTAATGGAGGGATAAGGGACGGGGATGAGGGTAGGTAAGGGAGTAAAGGAGGAGGCGGTGAAGGAGGGATAAGGGAGGAAAGGGAGGTTGATGGAGGGCATTCGACATTGGAGGGGGAGGATTCTGGAGGATTTTCGGACTTGCTGTGAGCACAGAGTTTCTGACTATGGATTTTGATCAGGGGAGGCACCGAGTTGCTGGAGGTTTTGGGCACGGGGGCCAGGATATCTGTAGATATCCTGGAGCTAGGTAGTTTTCCTAGTTGGCAGGGAGGACAGTAGTTTTGGGCAGTTATTTTCCTATTTGTGGCAGGGTTGATCTATTAGCAGGAAGAAGGAAGGCAGCAGCAGAGCACAGAAGCAACACAAATTAGCATCAGAACCAGGTACTTTGTTAAGTTATGTATTTATTTATTTCTGCCATGAAATCAATATTTATTGATAAATCTAAGTTACTGAAGTTGCTGTTATGAAATTCCATATTATGCTAGGAAGTTATTTTTTCAGTTTACGGATGAAAATGTTTATGAAACTTAATGATGTTTAGAAATATTAGGTTGTTACATATGGTATCAGAGCGTCTTAGTTCAAAATCTGGGCCTAAGGGCCAAAACCCCGAGTGTTAACTCCAACCACGCTTAAACTACAAACAAAACAGGTTCAGTTTGACCCGATATGACTGATACAGTATCCGAAAATATACTCAGGTAGTACCCCTAAGTTATCCAAGAAAATAATCTCATATATCGCAAGCAACAACTTTAGGTAATACCCTGTAACTGGATCATGTATGGTCACTACAGTTTTAGTCTGAACATTCGAAGGAATACCTTTAAAATGGTGGCAGCAAATCGGATAGTTGGAAGGATCACTTCCCACAAAATGACTATCTTTAAAGCAGCCTGAATAAAGCTTTTAAGCACGAAAAACAGAGATGATAACTTTATTTTATTTTGAGCAATACTTGTCAATGAAGTTTCGGGTAGAATAGACACCTGAAATCGATGAAAATGTTGAGGGAAACTTCTGTCTAAGGCTTGAAGTTGGTAAGAATTGATAACAACACGAATTATACTAAAAAAAATGCAAAAGGACATTGTAGGACCTTGAAAAGGCCTACTTCATCTCGAACTTACCTGAATGAGGAACTGCCAACGCACAGTAGGGAAAAAGAAATTTAGAAGACTTGTATCGCGCGGGAACAGTGTAAACTAGTTGCCTGTACTAGCCTCAGTGAAATTTTAAAATAATAAAGAATCTCAGGAACTATAGACCCATACAAATTTTAACCTTGCCAAGAAAGCAATTTTAACACTACGTAATGTTTCATGCAACTAATCGATTATCCCGACAGAGAGCTGCCTATTCTGCAAGAGAACGGATCTGAACCATCAGATCTTGGGCAAAATACCGTCAGCCATTAGATCTCAAGAAGTTGTGCCGGGTTTAAGTCCTAAGTGTGCAGAGGAGGAGTCCCGGAAGAGTCATCAGGATATCAGAGTCATCGGGGTTTTGTTAAGTCAGAGAATCGAGATCTTGTGGGTTCTCGAAATCCCAAGAACGGATCCTAGCCATTGATCTTGGTAGGACACGCGTCAACGTTTTGGGGAGGAATCGAGATTTTACCCATCGGGGATTTCAGGAGTGTAGAATCATTGCATCATGGAATTGCGATCCGTGATTTCTCGATAGGATTAGAGCCGTCCAAACAGCAAGGACACGTGGCAAGAGATCCCGAAGAATCGGGGATCGGAAAAATCGGGGTTTTCGAGGGCACAGAATGCTCGCATGTTGGAGTCGCGATCCGTGATATCCCGACAGGAGTTTTGAACCGTCCATCGGCGAGGACGCATGGCGAGAGATCTCGGAAAGTCGGAGTTCGGGATATCGAAATTTCCGGAGTCGTGAAACTCTTTCTCAATGGATTCGTGATCCATGATTTCCCGACAGGGTCAGAGCCGTTCGATTTGAGGGACGCATGTCCAAGGATCTAAAAGAGTCGGGGTTCGACATTTCGGGGTTTCTGCATACAAAGGAATTGCTTCATTAGAAGTCACGATTTCGCGATGCCCGATGGAGCGACGAGGAAGTGGTGACGTGGAGGAGAGAGCTCGCTAGTGCATCGGGGATCGGCATTTCAGGATTCTCGGTGACGAGAAAATCACATCAGGAGAAGTCGCGAAACCCCGAATCCCGACAGAGAGTACGACGGTGGTCACATGGAAAGGTTTGTATGGGCCTAGAACATAGCCAGGAAGGGCTAAAGTCTGAAGGAAGTGCATCGGCATATCGGGGATCACAGATCCCATGGACAGGGGTATCTGGGTGTTGAAAGCTGTGAAATTCCGATAAGGGATATGACTGCGGTCACGAGGAGAGGCCATGTGGACCACGGGCATAGCTTGGAGGGCTAAGGCGCTAGGAGCATATCGGGGATCAGAGAATCGCGAGTCCTAAGGACTTGTGAGGTTCGACATGGGGACTCCCGAAACTCCGATGAAGGATAGGGCCGGGGTCACATGGAACGACGGTCTTATGAGGGGGATGTCTAGCCTGGAGGGCTAGCACATAAAGTTCCATATCGGAGAATCAGTGATCGGGAGTTCGTAAGGACAGGAAACTCTTGGCATCGGGCATAAGGAAACCCCGAAATCCAAAATTTAAGTGGGAAATTTCACAGTTAGGATCAAAGGGCCGTGAGCAATACAGAAGGCAATGTATGCGCAACTAACTACATGCATATGCACAGACGAATAAATTTATAAAGATAAACGAAATAAATTGAAAGAAAAATACCCAAAATCCTTACAGAGCTGGAATTACAAGCAAATCATTTTGTTTCAAAAGAAGAAATCACCATTCATTACCATCGCGTAAGCAAGGTTTATGCAATTTCTTCATACGAATAGCCCCGTGTTCTTCAAGAAGGTACTGAAACTGTGCACAACATGCAGACTGAATCATACCTATTACTATAGCTGAGGGTGAGCTCCATGAAATGTATAGACAAGGGATTGGTTCCCAACAATTCAAGGAGACTGGACTCCAGGTCCTGGATCTTATCAGGGGCCATATCAATATACTCGGTTTCTGCAAAACGAACTGGTAAAGTGCTCAGAACAATGTTGTGGAGATGAGCCATGGAAAGGGGGATTCTGAAAACCTCTGAGCAGAGCAGAGGTAGACCTGTGGTGGACAAAGACTGATACGAGGAAAGTCCCAGCGGATGAGAAAGTGGGACAGAGGAAGAACGCGTAGAGAGTTGAAAGGTTGACAGGTGTAGAAATTGGGGGTTAGATACGAGGGAGCTTATGAAAGCCAGACGAGCACGTGGAACCCATGCGTGACCGAACCCTTGGGTATACGTTCAATTATTATATATATAATATAAAGTGTTAAAAATAATTTAAAGTAAATTAAATAATTTAGTATAAATAAATTATATATAAATAAGATTAAGTTAGTATAAAATTAAAGTAAAATTAATTTGGGTTAAATTAGTGTAATAATAATTTTAAATTAATTATTTTATTTGAATGCAAGGTTAATCTACCTTAAAGTTCGATCTTAACCAAGCTTAGACGCTTAATCCCAACCCAAACCTAGCCAATTCCCCTGATGGAGTAATGTGTATTTACAGACAAGTAAAGAAAACTTATGCCTAACCCTGTTTCTAAGTTTAAGTAGCACCCATTTGAAACGTCCTTGAACTCACCCAGACAACTTTGGGGGTTATGCAGGTTAAGTCATACAATATGGTCAGGACTCGCAGGGGTCAAGGCAGGGGAGCGTCGTCACGGGCACCACCGACGCCACCCACACCATCAACACCACCGACACCACCAGCACCACCACCACCATCGCCCGAACTAGCCCTCATACTGTGCTCGTTAGAAGCCATTAATGAGACTTTAAAAGGCTGCGAACCAGCAGGGACTGAAGTGGAACTCCCACCGTCTGGGACGGGTAATCTAGAAGCATCAAGGAACTCAAGGGGAGAATTTCCACCTGAAGACATCACGTGAGAGTTGCAGAAGATCAAACTTCCGGAGTTTGCCGGAGGTCGCGCCAGTGAACGTACGGAACCATGGTTGGAAGGCATGACAAGGTGTTTTGCCTTGAGGGACTATGCGTCCAACTCGAAGGCAAAGATCGCAATTTTCCAGTTAAGAGACAATGCCTTGAACTGGTGGGGAAACTTGGAAAGACAACTACACCTTACCCCAGACACAGTATCTTGGGAACTTTTCGAGGAGAGGTTCCGAAGGAAATATCTACCATCATACTACGAGGAGCAACAGGTAGGGGCATTTCATGCCTTAGTATAAGGAAACAGGACTGTAGAAGAATACGAGATCAAGTTTATGGAACTGGTCAAATATGTTTCGTATATGGACAATGACCAGCGACAGGAAGAACGCTTCGTTTATGGATTGAACTAGAAGATAAGAGCTATGGTGCGGATGTGGAAACCATCTTCAGTAGCGGAGGCGGTAGAAAATGCGCGTTACGCAGAAGAACACCTGAACTTAACAGGGGGTGCAAGATCGACATTTTTGCTTCGCCCTGGATTCGTAGGAAAGACCCCTAGGACATTTCCTAGGGGAGGGGGCTCAAGGCCACCACCTTACGGTAACAGAGTCGTGCCAAGGACAGTAGCTGCAGGGATTTCAATGGCAGCTAGTGCAACATCTCGTTCATCGCCAACGGTGCAGACAGGTCCACGACCATCTCAGGGAACAGCTAGTAGGGGGAGGGGTTCTAGGGGAAGGAACTCATTTCAAATACAGACACATAACAATGCACAGGTTCAATCTGGTGTTACCTGTTGGGGGTGCAGGGGACCCCATTACCAGCGTGACTTCCCGGAGTTACAATCAGGGTTTGTGCATAGAGAAGGAAAGGCACCAATGGGGAGAGCAAGTGGAAACCATCAGATTTACGTAGCGGTTAACAACCGCCAGGCCGAACATCAACCCACAGTAGTAGAATCCTCAGGTACGCTAAATCATGTCAATGTTAAGATTTTGTTTGATTCTGGTGCGACATATAGTTTCATTTCACCATCTGCATTAAAAAGGAGTGGGCTGGCAGCCTACGAGCACGATGACTTTAAACAAGTCGAGATGGCTTCGAGGGAAAAACAAGCTGTAGGACCTAGTGTCGATAATTGTATAGTAAACCTAGGAGTGTGCACTACCAGGTTGAAGGTATACGTCACTTCTCTTGGGGCATATGACCTAATCATTGGAAGGGATTGGTTAGCAGCTCATCGAGCTTTGGTAGATTGTTTCGCAAAGAGGGTGTTGTGTATTGATGATGAAGGAAGACCAATAGAGATCCAGGGTGTACAGAGAAAAGTGTCATTACGCTTTATATCAACTATGAAGGTCGAGCGATGCTTGAGACAAGGGTGTCGACTTTATGTAGTAGAGGCAGTGAAATAAAGGAAGGGACCCTCATTAGATCAGTATCCGGTATTGTCATAATTTCTAGATGTTTTCCCGAACGAGTTACTAGGGTTACCTCTGGAAAGGGAGATTGATTTTACTATTGAGCTAAAACCTGGTGCAGAACCAATATCCAAGACTCCGTATCGGATGACAGCGCCGGAACTTTGTCAATTGCAAATGAAGTTGAAGGAGTTACTAGACTTAGGTCTAGTAAGGCCCAGTGTTTCACCTTGGGGCGCACCGGCAATTTTTGTAAAGTAGAAGGATGGATCCTTACGACTGTGTATAGACTAAAGGGACTTGAACCATGCTACAGTGAAAAATAGGTACCCAATGCCACGAATAGATGATCTCTTCGATCAGATGAAAGGAGCAATGGTATTCTCAAAGATCGATTTGCGATCTGGATATCATCAGTTAAGGATTAAGGAAGGTGATATCCCAAAAACTGCCTTTCGAACTCGATTTGGACATTACGAGTTTGTTGTGGTATCTTTTGGATTGACTAATGCGCCAACAGTATTCATGAGCCTCATGAACGGCGTACTCCGAAAGTACTTAGATCGATTTGTACAATTTTTTCTAGATGACATTCTCATCTATTCTAGGAATGAAAGAGAACACGAGGAACCATTGCGAATAGTGTTGTCTTGCCTTAGGGAGAACAAATTGTATGGGAAGTTGTCAAAGTGTTCCTTCTTCCAGACAGAGATCCACTATTTAGGTCATATCATTTCCGGCAAAGGAATCTCGGTGTACCCAGAAAAGGTAAAGGCCATTATGGAATGGCCAGTGCCGAAAAATGCACATGAGGTGAGAAGATTCATGGGGCTAGCAGGTTATTACCAGAGATTTGTGGAAGGATTCTCAAAAATAGCGAAACCCATTACCACTTTTCAATGCAAGGGGGTTAGGTATGAGTGGACAGAAGAATGTGATAGCGCATTCACTGAGCTTAAGAGGTTACTAACTAGTGCGCCAATTCTACGAGTTCCAGATATGGAAAAGGACTTCATGGTCTACACGGATGCCTTGAAACAAGGATTGGGGGCCATGCTAATGCAGGATGGAGGAGTGATAGCTTATGCATCAAGAAAGTTGAAGAATCACGAAGAGTTATACGCGACTCATGATTTAGAGTTGGCAGCTGTAATGCTAGCTCTGAAACTTTGGAGGCACTATCTTGTGGGGCGAAATTTTGAACTCAAAACGGACCATCAAAGCTTAAAACATCTCTTCACTCAAAGAGATCTGAATGCCAGGCAAAGGCGATGGAGTGAGTTTATGAGTGAGTATGATTTTGGTATTTCTTATATAAAGGGAAAGGAAAATGTGGTTGCGTATGCCTTGAGTAGGAGACCACGTATCTTCTCCTTGGTGACATTAAAGGTCAGTCTAAGGGAACATCTGTTGACACAACTACTAGGAGACAATTGGTATTTAAAGGTTACTTCAAACCTCCAGAGCGGGAGGCAATCAGACCCAAAGTATGAAGGATATAATCTAGAAACATACGGTTTGTTAAGATATCGAGGAAGGATGTACGTCCCTGAGAATGGGGATATTCGAAGCATCATACTGAAGGAAGCACATAGAGCACTTTATTGCGCACATCCGGGTGTGAAGAAGATGTACGCGGAAATGAAGAAACTCTTCTTTTGGGTAGGCATGAAGCGCCATGTAGTTCATTTCGTCGCCAGATGCCTAGAGTGTCAACAAGTGAAGGCTGATCACCATCACCCGACAGGCCTCCTATAACCACATGATGTTCCTATGTCCAAATGGGAAGTCATCTCAATGGATTTTGTTGTAGGGTTGCCACTCACATCTCTTAGACACAATGCCATTCTTGTGATAGTGGATAAGTTAACCAAGAGTTCTCATTTCATTCCAGTTAGAGACACTTATGATGTTACTGATGTGGCACGAGTGTTCTTAAGCGAGGTTATTCGTTTGCACGGGATACCAAAGAAGATTATTTCAGATAGGGACTCTAGATTCACATCTAGGTTTTGGACAAGTTTACAGTCAACATTGGGGACTCAGTTGAACTTAAGCACAACTTATCATCCTGAAACAGATGGCCAAACTGAGAGAGTAAATCAAGTTATGGAAGACATGCTTAGGATGTATGTAATGGATAATCAAACCCAGTGGGAGAAGTACCTACCTTTGGTAGAGTTTGCCTACAATAACAGTTATCATAGTTCTATCGGAATGCCACCATACGAAGCTTTGTATGGAAGGCCATGTAGAACACCATTGAGTTGGGATAGATTAGAAGATCGAGTAACAGTTGGGCCAGAATTGATTCAGGAAATGGAGGAACAGGTGATTCAGATCAGGCAGAGACTAAAGGAAGCATAGGATAGACAGAAAAGTTATGCGGATGCACACAGGACCGACCGAAATTATGAAGTGGGGGACCAAGTTTTCATTCGCATCAGGCCTAATAAGAGTACCATACGGTTCAGGAAGGGGACAAAGTTGCCACCTTGGTTTATAGGGCCATTTAGGGTCCAAGAGAAAATTGGACCCGTTGCCTATCGTCTCGTACTGCCACCCCACTTTCATAAAACTCATAATGTATTTCATGTATCTGTTTTACATCATTATGTTGTTGATGAATCACATAAACTAAATTGGAAAGAATTGCAGGTATCGGACGTGGGAACCCTCACGGTAGAACCGTTACGCATATTGGACCGTAGAGTCCGACAACTCAGAAACCATCTGGTAGATCAAGTTAAGGTCTAGTGGGACAAGTATAGTCCAAGATATGCTACTTGGGAGGACGCCGAGACACTACGATGAGACTATCCCTCACTATTTTGACCACCTCGAGAACATTTTTCTCGAAGGTGGGGTGTATGTAACACCACCTTTTGACTTAGATGGCCAGGATTATCTGAGACCTATACACTTTATTTCCAAGTCACAGTGAAACTATTAAGTGATACACTTAAACTTTAAACTTATGAACTTTTATGAATGATTAAATGTTATCAGTGATGATGCATGTAATGCGATCTATTATGTGAATGTGAATTTTACGAATTTTCAAATGTTATTGATGATGATGTATATGATATGACATATTGTGAGAAAGTGAAATTGTTGAATGTTTAAATACTATTAGAATGATGTTGGATACAATGCAGTCTATTTTGAGTAAATGATAATCTCGTGAATGAGTGATGAGTTTGAATTATGGGATATTAGGAAATCTAATTCTATGTGGAAAACTTTGATGTTGATGTATCGGTACAAGGATACCAAATTGAAATGATGATAGTATGCAATTATATGATGATAATGCATAGAAATGTATGAGTTGTGTTGCAGACTAACCTACAGGATATGGGCTATGAAATATCCAAGTGATAATGATGATAAAAGTGGATATCAGGACCACTAACCGAGAAACATTATGGTATGAATAATGTATGTGAAATTTATATGGATTTGGATACATCGTTATGATATGTGGACTAGTGCATGATTTTGGTACTAACACTGCCCAAAACTGAATAAATGATG
This sequence comes from Picea engelmannii, assembly GCA_009831015.1. Classification (NCBI taxonomy): domain Eukaryota; kingdom Viridiplantae; phylum Streptophyta; class Pinopsida; order Pinales; family Pinaceae; genus Picea; species Picea engelmannii. The sequence goes on along the minus strand of ML815860.1, from coordinate 117,211 downwards.
ACAAAACCTCCAGCAACACGGTGCCCCTGTATGTTCTATTATAGGGTGTTGACCCTGGTTCTGTTAGGAGGGGTGGAGGCATTTCCCACCGTGTATCCTCTGAAACCTGAAGTCATGGGAGTACGGTGCTAGTTCACGCTCCCCAAGACGTGTGATGATGACTGTCAGTTGCCTGCTAGGGAAGCTTGGTCGAGATAGCAACAGTTCCACTTACGGGTTCTATTTGGAGTTAGGTCAGTATAGCTGATGCTCCAAGATAGTCTAGCAGAGGACAGATAGGAATGGGGTTGGAAGTAGGTTAGGGAGGAAGGATGAGTAGTAATAGTTGAGACATTATGGAGATCTGTCATGTGGTGGAATTTGATGAAGAGAAATGTGTATATATGAATATTCATTATGATGTAACTAAACCATAGTTGTTTAAAATAA
>ML815860.1:103304-116682 GCA_009831015.1 Picea engelmannii | reverse complement strand
CCAATATAAAATGAAGATAGGAAATCAAACGTTCTTCCCATTGCTAGAGTACCAATACAATACAGATAGGAATACAGAAACGTTTTTCATCTCCCAGACACCAATATAAAATGCAGATAGGAAATCAAACGTTCTTCCCATTGCCAGAGTACCAATACAATGCAGACAGGAATACAAAAACGGTTTTGATCTCCCAGACACCAATATAAGATGAAGATAGGAAGTCAAACATTCTTCCCATTGCCAGAGATCCAATACAATGCACACATGAATACAAAAACGTTTTTCATCTCCCGGACACCAATATAAAATGTAGATAGGAAATCAAACGTTTTTTTTTTTCATTGCCAAAACACCCAAAAATTTGCAGACCGGAAATCAATTCATGCTTCCAATGCTATAACCCCAATACAGCGCAGACAATAGTAAGAGAACACAAGGATCCAATGGGAAAGGTCATGGAATGATTTTCGGGGTTTCTATCAGTCAAGGCATAGAGAAAACCAACCAGGACACAAGATAATCCACACATAGAGGTAGTTGCCAGATTGCGGAATCAACAATTAGCCAAGGACAAACATCAAGGGTAGACGGCTAACAAGTTTGTCCTTCGCTCATCATCCTCGCACAGAAAAGCAGGGTGTTGAGATCCATAGGTCTTTTAATGCTAAGGCGATGACCGTAGCTCAGGCTCCTGGATGACTGCTCAGGCAAGGAATGGTGAGCTAGGGTCGAAGGCTAAACAACCATGAATGTCACAATCAACACAACAAGGTGGTCAAGACATGCGGGAAAACGAAGGCCATGGGAGTCAACAACCATCAAGCTAGGCTAAGGAAAGTTCAGTCATCAATTTAAAAAAAAAACATCAGTTTACTTCTCCATTAAATAAGAAAATCCAAGCAAGTCCTAATACATTCTACCATACAAAAATGAAGAGAGCGTATCATTGCCTAATCACCCGCTCCGAATGACGTCCCGCGCGCTCCGTGAAACTCTCGCTCGCTGATCGTCGAGACTTCACTGGTACCTCCTAGCCAATGCTAGGGGTACTCTTCTTCTCCCTTAGCCCCCTTAGCCACAAAAGGGCCACACACTCACTATCCAGAGATTTTGACTAGCTCCCAGCTCGCTTCACAAGGCTAAGCTACCACTCCTTACCGAGTTGGGTATCCCAACTCCCACAAGTCAAATCAGTCAAGTAGATATTTTTGCAGCGTAACGTTACGCAAACAGAAGATGATCCTTCATCCTTCTCCTTCCTTCATTATATAGAGTTTAGAACTTCCTTTCTTTCCTAAAATCTCATTTAATTAAAGTTTTAAAAATAAATTCCTAAAAATTCCTCTCCGTACAAGTGTCCCCCATTCCATACATTCCTCCGTAAATTAATTTCTTTAATTAATTAATTATCTTTATTTCCCTCACCCACCTAGAGTTACTCTTAGAATCACTCCTAGGTGTCCCCAAATTCTCTTACAGGTTTTAATGGCTTTCCCTATTATTAAATTGCTAGTTCAGTTTAAATTAGAAATCTCTTAAATGGTAGATACTTTTCTAAGTTTGACTTTCCACTTTTTTCCTTTTTATGTTTACCTCTTTTCCTAGTTTCCTAAATTTTTACATTTTTCCCTCTTTCCCCTTTTTGTTAGAACTCAAAAAGGCAGGTGTGGAAATTAACCCCCTTTTTCCCTTTTCTCATTAAATATATTTTAAATTATCATAAAATAATAAAATGATTAATTCCTAATTTTTTTCTAATTTTAATCCAAGAGATTTTTTTTTTTATGAAACAATTAATTTCTTACTCCCTTCATGTTACAATATTTAACGAAGGTCATAATTATTATTTATGTGGTTATTATTATTATTATTATTTTTATAGAGATATAAAATTTTACCACTAGCATAGTTTAGAGTTAAACCTTAAATTTTCGTATAGGGCGACATTTAATTAGGGAATTTGTTTTAAAAAATTCTTAACATGTTATTCATCCTAAGGCCATCTAGGTTCATTCCTCTATCATCATCAATGCGACATTCCCTTCAGGACGCACTAGGTGCTCCAAGGGTGCCACTAGCCTTAATCTGTTTCCCTTGTGCGATGTTCCCTTCATAACGCACTATGTGCTCCAAGGGTGCCACTCGCCTCTTGACTAACTTGGTAGACATCAATAACCCCTAGAGTCAATACTCCATGAGGTGAAATAGTGGGAGACTAAGGGCCTCTAAGGAATAATTCCCCCGCCTTATTGCGCGCCCCTTAGAATCATCGTGAGCGATCGTCACAGTCTGCCCTCACGGCATCGTGGGTCCTCTCGAACTAGGTAAACGTTAACCTACAGTTCGAGCCATGGCGGGACTACTAGTAGGATGTGGCAGGGATGTTTTCCACACCTCTCCCTCAACATATCTGGTAGTCGTGCGTGACCCCTTTACTCCACATGTGATTCTGGTCGGCAAGCTATCGTCAGCCTGCATCATCAACAAACCATGTCAGAACATATCCATATCATATCATCTAATTAGATGCACTAATATCACAGTAAAACAATCAAACCCCAATGGTACACTCCCTGACTCAATCCGGAGTCCAAGGGGTTCCATCGATGCCTCTGCATCCTTGAGGTCCAAAATCCTGCACACTCAGTAAACCAAGTCAACAACACCCATCTATGTCAATGCAGTAAAACAACATGTCATCAACCCATATCGCCTCATAATCAAAATCAAAACTTTTAATAGCATAATAATCCAGATCACTTGCGAGCAAGTGTCCTCAAAGAATAAGTTCACTTAGTGCACCAGAGCGAGATGTTACATACACTCCCTCTTGGTCTAAACTTTGTCTTGAAGTTTCACAGTATAAATGTCGAAATAAAGTGTATCACAGTATCGTATGTCTATCTATCAAACAAAAATGGAAACTGTTGGCGCATATCATATGCGTCCTCCCAGGTCGTCGAGTGCAAACTATAATTGTCCCACTGGACCTTGACCTGCTCTATCATTTGACGTCGTAGTTGTCGAATGCGATGATCCAAGATGTAGATCGGCTCAGCCGTGAGCGCCTCCTCGTTTGTCACCTACAAGGAACTCATGTCAATAACATGTGTAGGATCACTAATATAATGTCTCAAAACAGATACATGAAAAACATCGTGCATGCACCTCAAAGAATCAGGCAAGGCTAGTCGATAGGCCACATGCCCCTTTCTCTCCACAATCTTGAAAGGTCCCATGAACCTATGAGACAGTTTAGCTCCATTAAAAAAATTGATTGAAATTTCATGCAGTTTAACCCGCAAGAAGACTCGATCGCCGACCTCGAAACTACGGTTGACACAGTGCGCATTGGCATAGCTCTTATGTCGATCATGTGCTTCTTTAATCCTTTGTATTATTGCTTTCATTTGCTCTTCCATTTCTTGGATCGCTTCTGGTCCTACTAGGACCCTATCCTCAAGCTGATCTCAACTCAAAGGCGTTTGACACGGTCTCTCGTAAAGAAACTCGAAGGGCACCATCTTAATGGTGCTCTGGTAACTGTTGTTGTAAGCGAACTCCACTAGTGCACCAGTGGAAAGAATTCTTCCCAACACTTTTGTTGGTACATCATGTACATGCGCAACATGTCCTCCAAGGTCTGGTTCGTTTTTTCGGTCTGCCCGTCAGTCTCCATGTGATACGCAGTACTAAAGTTAAGTTGGGTTCCCAAGGCCTCTTGGAAACTCGTCTAAAATCATCCAGTAAACACCGATCCTTGATCGGATATAATCATTTTAGGCACGCCATGCAGCCTCACAATCTCACTGATGAAAACTCTAGCTATGTCAGGTGCCTGATATGTCGTGTGCACAGGGATAAAGTGAGCACTCTTCATCAGAGTGTCTACTACTACAAAAATTGAGTCATGTCTTCTTGTCGTCAGTGGAAATCTAACAATAAAATCCATCGAAATAACCTCCCATTTCGATTTCGGAATAGCATGTGGTTGTAGTAATCCAGCTGGTTGTCTATGTTCAGCCTTTACCTGTTGACATTCTAGACATCTGGCCACATAGTTGACTATGTCGGCCTTCATTCCCTTCCAGAAGAATAAGGGTTTAAGGTCTGCCCCCATCTTCATGACTCTCGGGTGAGCCATGTAAACTACTCTATGAGCCTCGCTCAGGATCAACATCCTCAACTCGTCGTTCGGCGGTACGTAGATCCGATTTTTAAACCTCAATAATCCATCACTATCGAAAATCCTTCAAATCGTGGTACCATCATTGTGTTTTGTACGATAAAACCCTCGACCTCTTTGTACCAGTCATCATCATGTTGTAAAGTTAGAATATTTTCATGCAGATTCGTCTAAAGAGGCAGCACCGAAAAGATGTGTGGTCTCCGACTCAATACATCCACCACTCGGTTCACTGTTCCTTTTATGTAAGTAATCTCAATTTCGTACTCGCTAAGCAATTCCGACCAACGTCATTGTCGTGCGTTCAGGTCGCTTTGCATAAATATGTGTTGTAGTCCACAGTGGTCAGTCTTTAGATCAAATTTTCGTCCAATGAGGTAGTGTCTCCAAACCTTCAAGGCATATACAATGGCTAACAACTCCAAATCATGTGTCGCGTAGTTCTCCTCATGCCTTCTTAGTTTCCTCGAAATGTAAGCGATCACTCGTTCGTCTTGCATCAAGACCCCACCTAAGCCTTCCTTGGATGTGTGAGTGCATACTAAGAAGTCCACGTCCATGTCAGGGACCTTTAGTATCGATGTTGTTGTCAACAATTCCCTGAGCCTACGAAATGCTTCTGCACATTTCTCGGTCCAAACAAACTTCTTTTTCTTCTTTTGCAACTCTGTGATTGGATTTTCTATCTTCGAAAATCCCTCGACGAACCGTCAATAGTATCCTTCTAAACCTATGAAGCTACGCACTTCTGAGACATTCGTCGGTGAAAGCCATTCCATAATAGCCTCAACCTTTATTGGATCCATGGCGATGCCTTTGCCGGAGATGACATGCCCTAAGTAGTGAATCTTCAATTGATAAAAAGAGCATTTGGACAACTTCCCATACAATTTGTGCTCTCGTAGACACTATAGTACCAAGCGCAAGTGTTTTTCATCGTCCTTCATCGTCCGAGAGTAAATCAAAATATCATCAATGAATACTTGGATGAACTTGTCCAAGTATTCCTAGAACACCCCATTCATCAAACTCATAAATACCCCTGGGGCATTTTTCAATCCAAATGGTAAAACAGTAAACTCGTAATGTCCAAACCTCATCTTAAAGGTAGTCTTTGGGACGTCATCTTCCTTAATCCATAACTGGTGGTATCTTGATCGCAAGTCGATCTTTGAGAACACTGTTGCGCCCTTCATTTGATCGAACTGATCATCAATTCTTGGCAACAGATATTGATTCTTGATTGTGGTCTTGTTCAATTTACGGTAGTCAATGTAGAGCCTCCACGACCCATCCTTCTTTTGTATGAAAATAACAGTTGCACCCCACGGTGACACACTAGGACGTATCAGTCCCAAGTCCAACAACTCCTTCAATTGAATTTTCAACTCTTGTAACTCTAGGGTCGACATTCGATAAGGCATTCTTGCTATCTGTTCAGTCCCTGGTTTTAGGTCTATGGTAAACTCCAACTCCCTCTCCAGCGGCATCCAAAGTAACTCCTCCGGAAATATGTCCGCAAACTCTCTCACCACCGGAAGGTATTCTAAACCTTCCATTAATCCCTTCTCGTTTAACGCAAGGATCGCATAAAGCTTGCACCCCTTGCGCATGCTCTTCCGTAGCTGTAAGGAAGAGATGAAACTCATGGAAACTCCCTGGTTCCATCCTACAATCACATATCTCTATCCCTCATCATCGACCAAGCTCAACCATTTCGTCTTACAGTTGAGTATCGCCTCATGCGATTCCAACCAGTCCATACCAATTACGATATCATAAGATCCTAAGATCGTGACGTATAGGTTGGCCCTTGTGACAAACTCTCCCAGGTTAAGGATACAGCCCGTAATCTTTCCTCCAACCCTATGTTTGGCTCCCGAAGCCATCTCTACGAAGCTAAACTCATCCTGTTCGATTTCCTTTACCTTAATCCTTTTTAGCGTTGCACCAGAAATGAAACTCTCGTTAGCACCAGGATCTATCAAAATACTAAGGGTTTGGTCAGCGATAGTACCTGTCGTCTCGAGCACAGTTGATTGATGCTCTACCTAGAGGTTATTCACCATTGCATGAATCTGATGGGCCTTTCCCATATCTCCCACGGTAGTGGGTATGGCTGATCCGGACACTCTAGTCCTCTCTACCAGGTAGTCGCACTGGTAGTGTTTCTCCCCACATGCTCAACACCCCTTCCTCGGCCCAGTAGTCTTGGTACCCGAAGTAGAAGATGACGGCCCACCAGCCTGGAATACTGGTCTGTTATGCTGAACAGGCCTAAGCTGTTGTTGTTGCGGTCGACACTGCTGTTGATTTTCTGGTCCCTGATAAGGTGTCCGTTGTTGAGGCGTCGGTCGTCGAGGTGTAGTGAAAGTGGATCCCCTCTGGAAGCCACAATATCCCGACGTATGTCTAGATGGTGTCTGATACTATTGTGCTCCAGGTGACACCTTCCCTGTTAGTCTCGCTGGAGTCCTGGTCTGACCCCCGCTGATAAGCTCCTCCTCTGCTATGAAGGCCTTCTGGATGACATCATGCAAGATTTGAGGCATCAAAATCATGACCTTTGCACGTATGTTGTCATTAAGTCTGAACACAAACCTGTTGACCTTAAATTTTTCTATGTTAAGATGCGAAGCATACCAGAGTAGCTCCATATAACGGGCCTCGTACTCGGGCACCGTACGACCGCCCTGTTGTAAGGCGTTGAACTCGTTGAGTTGACGCTCAATGAATTCCTCTGAAAGGTATCTCTCTCGAAACTGTTCCTTGAACAGTTCCCATGACACGTCTTCGACGACCATGTTCAACTGCGGTAGGAGTGTCTTCCACCATAGAAGAGGGCTCCCCTTTAGTTGAAATACCGTTATGCGGACCTTCATGTTGGAGGTATAATCGCGAAATGAAAAGAACATGTCCATGTTCTCCAACCATGCCTCGGCGGCTATGCCATCCAAGGCACCAAAGAACTCACGAAATTTGACCTTCTCGAGTTCACGGTGAATTCTACCAGTACCGACCGGAGTGGGCGGTGGAACCTCAACGAGTGCCAGTGCTTTGGCCTTATCTCTGTCCAAACGTCTGATCAGTTCCTCAGACATGCGCTGGAAAGATCTCATCATTCTGACTACATCACCAACTGCTATCTACTCATGTCCGAGAACCTGCTCATCTCCGTAGGGGTTAGACCCCTCAGGCGTGGATGCTACTGGAGGCATTGTGCTTCCTCCCCTAGCACCCCATCGTCTACCTCCACGACATCCTCTAACCATGATTACCTGCATGAATACAAGTAAAGTCAATTAGTAACCTTATAATCAAATCATATCAACCAAATCCGTAGCAATCCCAAGTCGCGGGTTGAACCCACTCTGATACCATATGTAACGGACCTCCCATTTCGTTATGACAACAAGCCTCACATAACAAGTGAAATTTATTTATTTTTGTGTGTGTGTATGTAGGAAGGTAATAATGACATTATACTCAACATCTCAACATGACGACGAACACAACGCATGCAACTCACGCCACAACAAACATAACGACCTAACATAAAAGCACATCAAGCACCTGGAAGCAATGGACGACATTCAACTGACAAAGAATAAGAATGACTACCCGCCCGTCCTACCCTGCAATGGTTAGGACCTCCAGGACACATAAGCAATGCTCAAGCCCAGGTTCCCATCGGTTTTGACCATTTAAGGTCTCAAGGCTGGAAACTGTTCTAAGGAACAAGGAGGTGTCTACATCCTTCCCAACACAAGCAGACCAAGACTACTAAGCTAAGGACAATCATCCTAATAACCCAACGCACCCGAAATTAATTACACAAGTAACTAGAACCCTTACAGTGAGCAAAACCAATCACATTGAACGTTTACAAACCAAGTACAAACATTAATTAATATCAAACAACAACCATTAATCAAGACTAAAAGGTCATTATCTATGACTTAAATTGGTGTTAATTACAGATCAATTAACTAGTCTAAATTCCATTAGTCAACGAGTTACCCACCGAACTTAACATGAATTACAACTCAAATTTAGCGAGTTTGGGTTACCAATTAGGTGATATCTATAAATCCAACTAACCATAAACTTGAATAACAAATTAACATTCTTAAAGTGGAATGCTACCTATAACACTTATGAACAGTTAAACCTCAACATTAGTATAGATATAATGACTGAACTAACCACACTAGCTGTTTATTATCATTGAGGAGGAATCTGCCAGCTAATAACATTGTTGTAGCAAATCAACAAGATAATTACATATCTGTTACATAACAATTTATTACAACAATTAACAAGGCATTTAACATAATGATTAACATAATCAATTAATTGAGCAATAACAGGGTAGTTTGCATGAATATTTTCATAACAAGTATTATAGCACTAACAAGGCGATTATCATGTTAATTAACATAACAATTAACATAACAGTAGCGAGGCGATTTATATGACGGTTAACATAACAATTAATAGCGCAAAAACAAGGCAATTTACATAATTGTTAACCATTTAACTCGTTGCGGCATTTAATCAATAAGTAGGAATCTGCTGACCATTCACAATGCTGTAGAAATTGTTCTGGCATTTAGTAAGGCAATTAATATAGCATTTAACATTGCAATTAACAAGCCAATTAACTGTATCAATTGTTCTGGTAAATTCATGGTCATTCCAGCAAGCTCAGTCAACATTCTAAAGGCAAAAATCATGGGTAATTACATCAAGCTCTCGCAACATTCTAAAGGAAAAATTGTGGGTAATTACAACAAGCTCTCGCAACATTCTAAAGGAAAACTTGTGGGTAATTACAACAAGATCTGACAACATTCTATAGGAAACATCGTGGGTATTTAAACATCAATCTAAGTCAATCTTTAAAAGAAAAAACGTGGGTAATTTTAACAACAATGTCTTCACATTTTAAAGGCAAAGATCGTGGGCAATTAAACAACAACTCAGCCATGTTTTGGATGGCAGTTCGTGAGCATTTAAAAATCGATCTCAGTCACGTTTTGAATGGAAAATTCGTGAGCATTTAAACAACAATCACAGTCTCAATTTAAAAGGGAAAAACATGTACAGGGACACACCAGAAGGACATTCATGGCTATCTGTATTTTAAATATGAAGAATGATGTGCCTAAAATGCACCAGAAGGAACTCCATGTTTCCATCATCATTTAAAAGGGAAAAAAACACTGGCAAAATGCAGACATGGAAATGAATTCGTTTTCCATTGCCAGGATACCAATGCCACGCAGACAAGAATACAAAAAAAAGGTTTTTCATCTCCCGAACACCAATATAAAATGCAGATAGGAAATCAAACGTTCTTCCCATTGCTAGAGTACCAATACAATGCAGAGAGGAATACAAAAAAAATGTTTATCATCTCCCCGACACCAATATAAAATACAGATAGGAAATCAAATGTTTTTCCCATTGCCAGAGTACCAATACAATGCAGATAGGAATACAAAAAATATTTTTCATCTCCCGGACACCAACATAAAATGCAGATAGGAAATCAAACGTTCTTCCCATTGCCAGAGTACCAATACAATGCAGACAGGAATACAAAAACGTTTTTCATCGCCCAGACACCAATATAAAATGCAGATAGGAAATCAAACATTCTTCCCATTGCGAGAGTACCAATACAATGCAGATAGGAATAAAAAAACGTTTTTCATCTCCCGGACACCAATATAAAATGAAGATAGGAAATCAAACATTCTTCCCATTACCAGAGTACCAATACAATACAGACAGGAATACAAAAACGTTTTTCATCTCTTGGACACCAATATAAAATGTAGATAGGAAATCAAGCGTTTTTTTTTTTTCATTGCCAGAACACCCAAAAATTTGCAGACCGGAAATAAATTCGTGCTTCCAATGCTATAACCCCAATACAGCACAGACAATAGTAAGAGAACGCAAGGATCCAATGGGAAAGGTCATGGAATGATTTTCGGGGTTTCTATCAGTCAAGGCATAGAGAAAACCAACCAGGACACAAGATAATCCACACGTAGAGGTCCTTGCCAGATGGCGGAATAAATAATCAGCCAAGGAAAAACATCAAGGGTAGAGGGCTAACAGGTTCGTCCTTCGCTCATCATTCTCGCACAGAAAAGTAGGGCGTTGAGATCCATAGGTCTTTTAACGCTAAGGCGACAATTGTAGATCAGGCTCCTAGACGACTGCTCAGTCGAGGACTGGTGAGCTAGGGACAAAGGCTAAACAACCACGAAGGTCACAATCAACAAAGCAAGGTGGTCAATACATGCGGGAAAACAAAGGCCATGGGAGTCAACAACCATCGAGCTAGGCTAAGGAAAGTTCAGTCATCAATTTAAAAAAAAAACATCAGTTTACTTCTCCATTAAATAAGTAGATCCAAGCAAGTCCTAATACATTCTACCATACAAAAATGAAGATAGCCTATTGTTTCCTGATCGCCCCCTCTGAATGACGTCTCGCGCGCTCCGTGCAACTCTCGCTCGCCGACCGTCGAGACTTTACCAGTACCTCCCAGCCAATGCTAGGGGTACTCTTCTTCCCGCTTAGCCCCCTGAGCTGCAAAAGGGCCACACACTCACTATCCATAGATTTTGACTAGCTCCCAGCTCGCCTCGCAAGGCCAAGCTACCACTCCTTACTGAGCTGGGTATTCCAACTCCCACAAGTTAAATCAGTCAAGTAGATATTTCTGCAGCGTAACGTTACGCAAACAGAAGATGACCCTTCATCCTTCTCCTTCCTTCATTATATAAAGTTTCAAACTTCCTTTCTTTCCCAAAATCTCATTTAATTAAAGTTTTAAAAATAAATTCCTGAAAATTCCTCTCTGTACGAGTGTCCCCCATCCCCTACATTCCTCCATAAATTAATTTCTTTAATTAATTAATTATCTTTATTTCCCTCACCCACCTAGAGTTACTCTTAGAATCACTCCTAGGTGTCCCCAAATTCTCTTATAGGTTTTAATGGCTTTCCCTATTATTAAATTGCTAGTTGAATTTAAATTAGAAAGCTCTTAAATGGTAGATACTTTTCTAAGTTTGACTTTCCGCTTTTTCCCTTATGTTCCCCTTTTTCCCTTTTTATGTTTACCTCTTTTCCTAGTTTCCTAAATTTTTAGATTTTTCCCTCTTTCCCCTTTTTGTTACAACTCAAAAAGGCAGGTGTGGAAATTAACCCCCTTTTCCCTTTTCTCATTAAATATATTTTAAATTATCATAAAATAATAAAACGATTAATTCCTTTTTTTTAAATTTTAATCCAACTGATTTTTTTTTATGAAACAATTAATTTCTTAATCCCTTCATGTTACAAGATTTAAGGAAGGTCATAATTATTATTTATGTGGTTTTTATTTTTATTATTATTAATATTATTTTTTTATAGAGAGATAAAATTTTACCACTAGCATAGTTTAGACTTAAACCTTAAATTTTCGTACAGGGTGACATTTAATTAGGGAATTGGTTTTAAAATTTTCTTAACACGTTATTCTTCCTAAGGTCATCTAGGTTTATTCCTCTATCATCAACAACGCGACGTGCCCTTCACGATGCACTAGGTGCTCCAAGGGTGCCACACGCCTTAATCTATTTCCCTTGCACGACATGCCCTTCAGGATGCACTACGTGCTCCAAGGGTGCCACTCACCTCTTGACTAACTTGGTAGACATCAATAACCCCTGGAGTCAATACTCCGTGAGGTGAACTAGCGGGAGACTAAGGGCCTCTAATTAATAAGGCCCCCGCCTTATTGCCCATCCCTTAGAATCATCGTGAGCGACCGTCGTAGTCTTCCCTCACGGCATCATGGGTCCTCTCGAACTAGGTAAATGTTAACCTACAGTTCGAGCCATGGTGGGAGTGCTAGTAGGTTGTGGTAGGGATGTTGTCCACACCTCTCCCTCAACATCTCTGGTAGTCATGCGTGACCCCTTTACTCCACATGTGAGTCTGGTCGACAAGCTATCGTCAGCCTGTATCATCAGCAAACCATGTCAGAACATATCCATATCATATCATCTAATCAGATGCACTAATATCACAGTAAAACAATCAAGCCCCAATGGTACACTCCCTCACTCGATCCGAAGTCCAAGGGGTTCCATTGATGCCTCTGCATCCTTGATGTCCAAAATCCTGCACACTCAGTAAACCGAGTCAATAGCACATGTCTATGTCAATGCAGTAAAACAACATGTCATCAACCCATAACACCTCTTAATCAAAATCAAAAGTTTTAATAGCATAATAATCTGGATCACTTGCGAGCAAGTTTCCTCAAAGAATAAGTTTGCTTAGTGCGCCAGAGCGGGATGTTACATGATATAAGTGTGATAAGGGTTGGATGGCTAAAGAATATGACAAGAAACCCTAATGCCTGGAGGCATAACAAACCAACCTGTATACAAATTTTAGGACAACTACCGAGTAAAACTCCTCAAAATGGTAACATCACATGTGGCACATGCATGACCACTGCATGATAAATGCTTCACAGTGTGCATTGGTTAATGAGAAAACGTTGACGAGGTTTTAATTGAAGACAAGTACATAACATGAGCTTAAACCTCGTAAAAACCCTAATAAAACATTAAGTCTGAGTTGTCTTGTTGAAGGACGAGTGTAATATGTATGTTTGGATTACAATGACATCTCATTTCAAATACGTTGAATTAATATACAATGTAACCTACATAATATATAAATTTTGTTTATATAAATGTGAGCTACCTTAAATATAATACTAAAAATCATATAGAATGAAATGAATCAAGGAGCATAAGAATAATAATATGAAAGTATCAATAGTAATACATAGCCATAAGTGGAGGGGTATAGAAAAAAATCAAACCATCATGCGACCTTATACATGGTATGGTCATGACCTCAAGAAGAAACAAATATATATAGAGATTAATAACAACAATTATATTTATAGGTTATCAAATATCCGGTCTTAATGAATAAGACTTTGTATAACTTATATAAACATGACATATAAGGTAGAACTATACTATTGACTATTTAGCAGTTACATTATTGAACTATAAGATTATATGGTAAGCTATGAGATATTATAAAGGTGTTTCTATGTAAGTATGTAGTCACTATGAGCTTCTCATTATAACAAAA
>ML815860.1:82958-100848 GCA_009831015.1 Picea engelmannii | reverse complement strand
TACCACAACAAACTCGTAATGTCCAAATCGAGTTCGAAAGGCAGTTTTTGGGATATCACCTTCCTTAATCCTTAACTGATGATATCCAGATCGCAAATCGATCTTTGAGAATACCATTGCTCCTTTCATCTGATCGAAGAGATCATCTATTCGTGGCATTGGGTACCTATTTTTCACTGTAGCATGGTTCAAGTCCCTTTAGTCTATACACAGTCGTAAGGATCCATCCTTCTACTTTACAAAAATTGCCGGTGCGCCCCAAGGTGAAACACTGGGCCTTACTAGACCTAAGTCTAGTAACTCCTTCAACTTCATTTGCAATTGACAAAGTTCCGGCGCTGTCATCCGATACGGAGTCTTGGATATTGGTTCTGCACCAGGTTTTAGCTCAATAGTAAAATCAATCTCCCTTTCCAGAGGTAACCCTAGTAACTCGTTCGGGAAAACATCTAGAAATTATGACAATACCGGATACTGATCTAATGAGGGTCCCTTCCTTTATTTCACTGCCTCTACTACATAAAGTCGACACCCTTGTCTCAAGCATCGCTCGACCTTCATAGTTGATATAAAGCGTAATGACACTTTTCTCTGTACACCCTGGATCTCTATTGGTCTTCCTTCATCATCAATACACAACACCCTCTTTGCGAAACAATCTACCAAAGCTCGATGAGCTGCTAACCAATCCCTTCCAATGATTAGGTCATATGCCCCAAGAGAAGTGACGTATACCTTCAACCTGGTAGTGCACACTCCTAGGTTTACTATACAATTATCGACACTAGGTCCTACAGCTTGTTTTTCCCTCGAAGCCATCTCGACTTGTTTAAAGTCATCGTGCTCGTAGGCTGCCAGCCCACTCCTTTTTAATGCAGATGGTGAAATGAAACTATATGTCGCACCAGAATCAAACAAAATCTTAACATTGACATGATTTAGCGTACCTGAGGATTCTACTACTGTGGGTTGATGTTCGGCCTGGCGGTTGTTAACCGCTACGTAAATCTGATGGTTTCCACTTGCTCTCCCCATTGGTGCCTTTCCTTCTCTATGCACAAACCCTGATTGTAACTCCGGGAAGTCACGCTGGTAATGGGGTCCCCTGCACCCCCAACAGGTAACACCAGATTGAACCTGTGCATTGTTATGTGTCTGTATTTGAAATGAGTTCCTTCCCCTAGAACCCCTCCCCCTACTAGCTGTTCCCTGAGATGGTCGTGGACCTGTCTGCACCGTTGGCGATGAACGAGATGTTGCACTAGCTGCCATTGAAATCCCTGCAGCTACTGTCCTTGGCACGACTCTGTTACCGTAAGGTGGTGGCCTTGAGCCCCCTCCCCTAGGAAATGTCCTAGGGGTCTTTCCTACGAATCCAGGGCGAAGCAAAAATGTCGATCTTGCACCCCCTGTTAAGTTCAGGTGTTCTTCTGCGTAACGCGCATTTTCTACCGCCTCCGCTACTGAAGATGGTTTCCACATCCGCACCATAGCTCTTATCTTCTAGTTCAATCCATAAACGAAGCGTTCTTCCTGTCGCTGGTCATTGTCCATATACGAAACATATTTGACCAGTTCCATAAACTTGATCTCGTATTCTTCTACAGTCCTGTTTCCTTATACTAAGGCATGAAATGCCCCTACCTGTTGCTCCTCGTAGTATGATGGTAGATATTTCCTTCGGAACCTCTCCTCGAAAAGTTCCCAAGATACTGTGTCTGGGGTAAGGTGTAGTTGTCTTTCCAAGTTTCCCCACCAGTTCAAGGCATTGTCTCTTAACTGGAAAATTGCGATCTTTGCCTTCGAGTTGGACGCATAGTCCCTCAAGGCAAAACACCTTGTCATGCCTTCCAACCATGGTTCCGTACGTTCACTGGCGCGACCTCCGGCAAACTCCGGAAGTTTGATCTTCTGCAACTCTCACGTGATGTCTTCAGGTGGAAATTCTCCCCTTGAGTTCCTTGATGCTTCTAGATTACCCGTCCCAGACGGTGGGAGTTCCACTTCAGTCCCTGCTGGTTCGCAGCCTTTTAAAGTCTCATTAATGGCTTCTAACGAGCACAGTATGAGGGCTAGTTCGGGCGATGGTGGTGGTGGTGCTGGTGGTGTCGGTGGTGTTGATGGTGTGGGTGGCGTCGGTGGTGCCCGTGACGACGCTCCCCTGCCTTGACCCCTGCGAGTCCTGACCATATTGTATGACTTAACCTGCATAACCCCCAAAGTTGTCTGGGTGAGTTCAAGGACGTTTCAAATGGGTGCTACTTAAACTTAGAAACAGGGTTAGGCATAAGTTTTCTTTACTTGTCTGTAAATACACATTACTCCATCAGGGGAATTGGCTAGGTTTGGGTTGGGATTAAGCGTCTAAGCTTGGTTAAGATCGAACTTTAAGGTAGATTAACCTTGCATTCAAATAAAATAATTAATTTAAAATTATTATTACACTAATTTAACCCAAATTAATTTTACTTTAATTTTATACTAACTTAATCTTATTTATATATAATTTATTTATACTAAATTATTTAATTTACTTTAAATTATTTTTAACACTTTATATTATATATATAATAATTGAACGTATACCCAAGGGTTCGGTCACGCATGGGTTCCACGTGCTCGTCTGGCTTTCATAAGCTCCCTCGTATCTAACCCCCAATTTCTACACCTGTCAACCTTTCAACTCTCTACGCGTTCTTCCTCTGTCCCACTTTCTCATCCGCTGGGACTTTCCTCGTATCAGTCTTTGTCCACCACAGGTCTACCTCTGCTCTGCTCAGAGGTTTTCAGAATCCCCCTTTCCATGGCTCATCTCCACAACATTGTTCTGAGCACTTTACCAGTTCGTTTTGCAGAAACCGAGTATATTGATATGGCCCCTGATAAGATCCAGGACCTGGAGTCCAGTCTCCTTGAATTGTTGGGAACCAATCCCTTGTCTATACATTTCATGGAGCTCACCCTCAGCTATAGTAATAGGTATGATTCAGTCTGCATGTTGTGCACAGTTTCAGTACCTTCTTGAAGAACACGGGGCTATTCGTATGAAGAAATTGCATAAACCTTGCTTACGCGATGGTAATGAATGGTGATTTCTTCTTTTGAAACAAAATGATTTGCTTGTAATTCCAGCTCTGTAAGGATTTTGGGTATTTTTCTTTCAATTTATTTCGTTTATCTTTATAAATTTATTCGTCTGTGCATATGCATGTAGTTAGTTGCGCATACATTGCCTTCTGTATTGCTCACGGCCCTTTGATCCTAACTGTGAAATTTCCCACTTAAATTTTGGATTTCGGGGTTTCCTTATGCCCGATGCCAAGAGTTTCCTGTCCTTACGAACTCCCGATCACTGATTCTCCGATATGGAACTTTATGTGCTAGCCCTCCAGGCTAGACATCCCCCTCATAAGACCGTCGTTCCATGTGACCCCGGCCCTATCCTTCATCGGAGTTTCGGGAGTCCCCATGTCGAACCTCACAAGTCCTTAGGACTCGCGATTCTCTGATCCCCGATATGCTCCTAGCGCCTTAGCCCTCCAAGCTATGCCCGTGGTCCACATGGCCTCTCCTCGTGACCGCAGTCATATCCCTTATCGGAATTTCGGGGCTTTCAACACCCAAATAACCCTGTCCACGGGATCTGTGATCCCCGATATGCCGATGCACTTCCTTCAAACTTTAGCCCTTCCCGGCTATGTTCTGGGCCCATACGACCCTTTCCATGTGACCACCGTCGTACTCTTTGTCGGGATTCGGGGTTTCGCGACTTCTCCTGATGTGATTTTCTCGTCACCGAGAATCCTAAAATGCTGATCCCTGATGCACGTGCGAGCTCTCTCCTCCACGTCACCACTTCCTCGTCGCTCCATCGGGTATCGCGAAATCGCGACTTCTAATGCAGCAATTCCTTTGTATGCAGAAACCCCGAAATGTCGAACCCCGACTCTTTTAGATCCTTGGACACGTGTCCCTCAAATCGAACGGCTCCGACCCTGTCGGGAAATCATGGATCACGAATCCATTGAGAAAGAGTTTCACGACTCCGGAAATTTCGATATCCCGAACTCCGACTTTCTGAGATCTCTCGCCATGCGTCCTCGTCGATGGACGGTTCAAAACTCCCGTCGAGATATCACGGATCGCGACTCCAACATGCGAGCATTTTGTGCCCTCGAAAACCCCGATTTCCCGATCCCCAACTCTTCAGGATCTCTTGCCACGTGTCCCTGCTGTTTGGACGACTCTAATCCTATCGGGAAATCCCGGATCGCAATTCCATGACGCAATGATTCTACACTCCTGAAATCCCCGATGGGTAAAATCTCGATTCCTCCCCAGAACGTTGACGCGTGTCCTGCCAAGATCAATGGCTAGGATCCGTTCTTGGGATTTCGAGAACCCACAAGATCTCGATTCTCTGACTTAACAAAACCCCGATGACTCTGATATCCCAATGACTCTTCCGGGACTCCTCCTCTACACACTTAGGACTTAAACTCGACGCAACTTCTTGAGATCTAATGGCTGACGGGATTTCGCCCAAGATCTGATGGTTCAGATCTGTTCTCTTGCAGAATATGCAGCTCTCTGTCGGGATAATCGATTAGTTGCATGAAACATTACGTAGTGTTAAAATTGCTTTCTTGGCAAGGTTAAAATTTGTATGGGTCTATAGTTCCTGAGATTCTTTATTATTTTAAAATTTCATTGAGGCTAGTACAGGCAACTAGTTTACACTGTTCCCACACGATACAAGTCTTCTAAATTCCTTTTTCCCTACTGCGCGTCGGTAGTTCCTCATTCAGGTAAGTTCGAGATGAAGTAGGCCTTTTCAAGGTCCTGCAATGTCCTTTTGCATTTTATTTAGTATAATTCGTGTAGTTATCAATTCTTACCAACTTCAAGCCTTAGACAGAAGTTTCCCTCAACATTTTCATCGATTTCAGGTGTCTATTCTACCCGAAACTTCATTGAAAAGTATTGCTCAAAATAAAATTAAGTTATCATCTCTGTTTTTCGTGCTTAAAAGCTTTATTCAGGCTGCTTTAAAGATAGTCATTTTGTGGGAAGTGATCCTTCCAACTATCCGGTTTGCTGCCACCATTTTAAAGGCATTCTTTCGAATGTTCAGACTAAAACTGTAGTGACCATACATGATCCAGTTACAGGGTATTACCTAAAGTTGTTGCTTGCGATATATGAGATTATTTGCTTGGATAACTTAGGGGTACTACCTGAGTATATTTTCGGATACTGTATCAGTCATATCGGGTCAAACTGAACGTGTTTTGTTTGTATTTTAAGCGTGGCTGGAGTTAACACTCGGGGTTTTGGCCCTTAGGCCCAGATTTTGAACTAAGACGCTCTGATACCATATGTAACAACCTAATATTTCTAAACATCATTAAGTTTCATAAACATTTTCATCCATAAACTGAAAAAATAACTTCCTAGCATAATATGGAATTTCATAACAGCAACTTCAGTAACTTAGATTTATCAATAAATACTGATTTCATGGCAAAAATAAATAAATACATAACTTAACAAAGTACCTGGTTCTGATGCTAATTTTTGTTGCCTCTGTGCCCTGTTGTTGCCTTCCTGCTTCCTGCTAATAGATCAACCCTGCCATAAACAGGAAAATAACTGCCCAAAACTACTGTCCTCCCTGCCAACTAGGAAAACTACCTAGCTCCAGGATATCTACAGATATCCTGGCCCCCGTGCCCAAAACCTCCAGCAACTCGGTGCCTCCCCTGATCAAAAGCCACAGTCAGAAACTCTGTGCTCACAGCAAGTCCGAAAATCCTCCAGAATCCTCCCCCTCCAATGTCGAATGCCCTCCATCAACCTCCCTTTCCTCCCTTATCCCTCCTTCACCGACTCCTCCTTTACTCCCTTACCTGCCCTCGTCCCCGTCCCTTATCCCTCCATTAATGTTTTATATTCTCGGGACTAACTGGCTCTTCCTCTCTGCATACGCAACCATTTTATATCATTTCTCATTGATTTCTTAAGATTTATTTCTCACGTCATTAAATGTGATCTGTAGTTAAAGTATTACTTAGTTAACCACAATTATTTTCTTTAATTAATTTTACTTTATAATCTTTAAACATTTTCCCAATTAGGGTCATTACATCCAGAATGGATCTAGGAAGGCCTAAAAATCAAAGTTACCAGAATCAGATGAAACCAGTGCCATTGCGTCGGGCTCGATGCATTGATTTCAACCATATACTATTTTCTGCAAATGGACATCATATGAAAAAGATATCGTGTTTTGATTGATTTCCCAAAAAGGCAAAAAATCAAACTGGTCAAAGTCAACATGTCGTATTGTTGACGTCAGCAGTACGATAGGTGATGTCAGCATAATGTCATGATGACATTAGTACGACACATGGAGACATGAGGAGGTGACACATGTCACTTGGTTTTGGCATTTTTGGGCTGAGTTGGAATAGTACGATAATGACACGTGGCACTGTATAGACGTGACACGCGACAGTCCGTACGTGATGTGGCCCAATGAAAAGCTGACACGTGGTAGTATAGAAGATGGGAGAAGTACAAATGATGACATGGCACACTTATTTGGTAGGTGAATTGGCAGTACAAAAGCTGACGTGGCATGACATGTGGTTGTACGATAGTGACATGGCAGCTGATCGTTCATGCTGACTAGGTTTTTGACTTTGTTGGTGACTGTACCATACGAAAAAATCATCAATTGACACGTGGCCCAATCATAGGGCACTACGTGGCACCCTAGATTTTTCCAATGTTGTCTAGGCCAAAAATTCTGTTGCGACTCTGTCGGGTTGGAGCCCCTGACCTCCGGGAATGAGCAACGGACTAAGCCTCATGCGCTGGCCACATGGGCATGGTTGGTGTTTGTTCAAACACATGGAGAAACAATGTGTTAACTTGCATTGTGGCATGGTTTAGGGCTAGCGTCGGTCGGCGAGGGGCCAGTGCATAGCAATTGGAACTCAACCCACGACTAGGATCTAAGAACCAGGAGCTAAGCCACCTGTTGGAGGGTGCGTGGGAGTTAAGGCCACAGGCCACATGGAACATGCACATATGACCAGGACTAGGGGATAAGGGGCCAACACTCATACCAGGGCCATATGGAAGCACCCTGTATGCCCAATAGCTTGAAGAAAGGGGGTTGCGCCCAAATTTTTTCCCAATTTGGGTTTGAAACTATATATTATGATTTTTTTGTGATTTTCAGCCTGATGTTGGAGGATTTTGCCCATTTTTGTGGGATCTGGAGCCCGATTTGAGGCCATTTCTTGGGAGGAAGTTGGGATAGGATCACCAACTCAAATAATATATAAATTAGAGGTTTTCGGAAGACCATAAAGTTCATAATTTCATAATGATGATGATTTTATGAAACTTGAAGCCATTTTTATGCAGAGAAGCCATTGAGGAAACAAACTTTGGAGGCCAATTCCGGGAGCTACGCTCAACCTTTTTCAGTTCCATCAATTGTGTTGGATTATTGAGGTCGATAAGAACACATCTAGGCTATTTTGTAATACTTTTGATACATTTATGATTTAATTTTGAAGCATTTAAGGGAAATAAGAAAAACTCACCCAAGGAGACAAAGGCCCGGAGACGTAGGCAATCTTTTCGAACTCCGTTAAAATTATTGATGTTATGGTTTGTTGTTCTTTGTTCTTATATTCTGATCTGCATTTATTTATGATGGCTTCTATAATCTCTCATTTAGTTCTTCTTCTTTCCTTAATTCCTAATTGGTAATTGAACACATGCTTAAAACTTAACCAAGTCTTTAAAGATCATTTTCAGATCAAGTGGTATCAGAGCAGGTTGACATTTGGATGTTTGAGTTTGCGTGATTACCAGGAATAAGTTAAGTCGTGGTGAAGGAGAACTTGTAGAAGGATATCCAAAGATTGGATCGAGAAAGAGGAGTTATCAAAGTGAGGAGATGGAATCGGAAAAAGGCATGTCTCAGAACAATATAGACTTGAAAAAGACGTTATTCTCCATGTTTGAGATGGTAAAGGTCTTATATGAGGATTACTTGGAATGGAAGAGGAATTTCCAAGGGGAATATTCAAAAAAAGGAAAAAGTGAAGAAGGAGAGGATCCTCCTAAAACTCCTCCTTCACCTCCTTATTCTCCATCATATTCTTCTTCTTCAAGTACAAGTTCAAAATCTACCATAAGAAAACATTCCCATAAACATAAACATGATATGCCTTTACTAAAGCTTGATGTGAAATTTGAATTTCCCATGTATTATGGTGAAGTCAATACTGAGAGACTTGATAACTGGGTCAGAAAGATGGAAGTTTATTGCAGTGATGAAGCAACTCAAATTAAGTTGGCATCGCTTCGACTTCCAGCCACAACACTCATCTGGTGGCAGTGAAAGTTACAAAATGGCATGCAACAAGTTGGTAATGTATATTCGTCATGGAAATATTTTGTTTTTTCACCTAGAAAGTAATTTTATCCTTTGGGTTATAAGGAGAAAGATTTAATTCAATGGAAAAGTATTAAACTAAGAAAAGGAAAAATGTTGTAAGAATACACAGATGAATTTTGTAAGATGGCATTAATGTTAAATATTCCATTACATACATAAGAAACTCTTATGAAGTATATCAGAGGTTTACCTGCACATATTCATAACATTGTGTTTATGTTTGGACCTACTAATCTTGATGAGGTTTATGTTCAAGCAACATACATTGAAGTAGGGAAAATAAGAGTTGTTGTATCAGTGGAATCGTCGTCAAGGAAAGAGGACAAAAGAAAGGGGAATTGAAAGAAAGAAAATTCAGCAACAATGAAGGAATGGAAGGTCTCTTGCAAGCATTGCAAGAAATAAGGGAATGATGACGAGAATTGATGGCAATTGCACCTAGAGAAGAGACCAAAGTGGTTCAAAGAAAGAAAAGGGAGGAAAACAGTTGCAACAACAAAATGACCAATAGACTTGGGATATGATTCAAGTGATGAGAGTAAAATCACAGCAGTTGGTTTGATAGGTAAAATTGGTGATGGATATGATTCTAGAAGTAAATAGTTTCACATAAGGGTGATAATGAAACATACTAAGATCGATACATTGATATATAGTGGATCTCAATCTAACTTGATTTTAGAGGAAGTGGTTAAACAATTACAATTAAACACTAAGATGCATCATCAACCTTACTCACTTAAATGGATAAGAAACAACCATAAATTGCACATAACAAAGCAATGCACTTTAAAGTTTGCAATTTCATCAAATTTTGTGGATGAGGTAACGCGTGATGTGGTGCCACACAATAAATGTGGAATGGTCTTAGGGAACCCTTATTTATATGATCGCAAATAAATATTCTACAGGGAACAAAATCAATATCACTTAACTAAATAAGGCAATGAATATGTTGTACATTCTCATCACTTAAAACAAAATCAATCTCTTCAAACAATGGAACAATTAAGGAAGGAATATTACGCAATAAATGCACCTATAATTGTGCCAAATAAAGAAGTTGATCTTAATCATTAACATGAGATGGTTGTCGAATGGAAATTCAATCATACTTTTCTTCAAGATAAGTTAATTTTGTGCAAGCACATCAAGCATATTAGCTCATTTGCAGTCATATTTTTTATGTTATCATTGATAATGTTTTCAACATGGATGGTAGTGGATTTAGTAAGAAGTGAATTAGTTCAAGTGGCTAACAATATGTTGTCAGTTGTCATGGTTGTTTTGCAATTGATTATGATCTGACAGGTGCACATGATAGATTTTAAAGACCAAGGACAAGTGGGGTGACCTATCTCGCACTTGATGATTGGTTAATACCCTTTTGGAGGACCAAAAGGTCTTAGTGGGGAGGAATGATCCAAAATGGATCTAGGAAGGCCTACAAATAATTTTTTTTGGAATCAGACGAAACCAATGCCATTGCGTCGGGCTCTTCGCGTTGATTCTGACCATATAATTTTTTCTGCAAAGGTCACCGTATGCGGAAGATATCGTGTTCTGATCGATTTCCCAAAATGGAAAAAAGTAAAAATAATCAAAGTCAACATGTCATGTTGTCGAGGTTAGTAGTACGATGGGTGACATCAGCATAATGCCATGATGACCTTAGTAGGACACATGGAAGCATGAGGAGGTGACATGTGTCACTCAGTTTTGGCATTTTCGGGCTAAGTTGGACCGGTATGATAATGACATGTGGCATTGTACAGACGTGACACGTGGAAGTCTGTACGTGATGTGGCTGAATGATAGGATGACATGTGGTAGTATGGATGATAGGTGGCAGTACAATATTGACATGGCATGTTGACTGGGTAGGTGACTTGGCAATATGGATGTTGACTTGGCTATACGGAAGTGATGTGGCAATTGACTGGGTTGTTGATTTTGTTGGTGACTGTACCATATAGACGAATCATCGGGTGACACATGGCCCAATCAGAGGGTGCCACATGGCATACCATATTTTTCCAATGTTGGCTAGACCAAAAATTCAGTTGTGATCCTATCGGGCTCGAACCCCCGACCTTCGAGTATGAGCAACAGATTAAGCCTCATGCGTTGGCCACATGAGCGTGGTTGGTGCTTGTTCAAACACATGGAAAAATGATGTGTTAACTTGCAATGTGGCACGGTTTAGGGCTAGCCCTAGTCAGCGATGGGGACCGCGTATAACACTTGGCAGTCATCCTGTGAATATGAGATAAGAAACAAGACCCAAGCCACTTTTTTGAGGGTGCATGGGAGTTAAGGCCACAGACCACATGGAGCATGTGCATATGAATAGGACCAGGGGATAAGGGGCCAGAGTGCTAGCACTCAGTATAGGGCCATATGACAATACCCCATATGCCCAAGAGTCCGAAGAAAAGGGGTTGCGCCCATATATTTTCCCAATTTGGGTTTGAAACTATATATTATGATTTTTTTGTGATTTCCAGCCTTATTTTGGAGGATTTTGCCCATTTTTGGGGGATCTGGAGCCCGATTTGAGGCCAGATCTTGGGATGAAGTTCGGATAGGATCACGAACTCAAATCCTATATAAATCAGAGGTTTTGAATAGACTAGAAAGTTTATAATTGTAGAATGATGATGATTTTATGAAGCTTGAATCCATTTTTATGCAGGAAAGCCATTGAGGAAGCAAACTTTGCAGGCCAATTCTGGGAGCTACGTTCGATATTTTTCAGTTCCGTCAGTTGTGTTGGATTTTTGAGGTCGAGAAGAACACAACCATACTAGTTTTTAATACTTTTCAATCATTTATGTTGTGCATTTGAAGAATTGAAGGGAAATAATAAAGCTTCATCCACTGAGACAAAGGCTCAGAGACGTAGGTAATTAAGTCTAACTTCGTTAAAAACCTTTCTGTTATGGTTTGTTGTTCTTTGTGCTTATATTATGATCTACATTTATTTATGATGGCTACTATAATCTCTCATTAAGTTCTTATTCTTTCCTTAATTCCTAATTGGTAATTGAACACATGCTTAAAACTTAACCAAGTCTTTAAAGATCATTTTCAGATCACTTTATCATAGAAAATTCTAACATGTAAATTTTATTCATTTTCTTCTTACCTGTAGGAAGAAAAATAAATTGATTTTGCAGGAAAATGACAGAAGTACCTGAGACTCAGGGAGAAAAACCTCATCAAGAAAATCTTGAACAATGGAATGTAGGTGATAGACATCTCTAGGTGGATCTGACTAATCATGGACATTTATAAATAATAAAGATAGTAACATATTTGATAGAAGAACTAAAATCCATGAAAGAAGATAGCGAAGTAATTCTAAAGACTCGGGAGGAACTAAATGCAATTCTTATAGAAAACTTGTGCAATCAAAATACTGATAAAAATAAATGGAATAATTCTAGTAAATCCAAGATAGCCCAACCAAAGAAGAAAGCAAGAAAAATGGAATACCCATAATCTGAGACATACCCAGTATACAAGGATACAGATGATACTGAAACGTCTACGAAAAGTAGTTCTAGTCCCAATCAAAGAACCAAAAAGAAACCTAAACAACATAAGTCATGGGAGAATTTAAGAAGGTTAATCCACCAACCTTCAATGGAGAAGTGGAGACTGGTGAGGAAGTAGAGGCATGGCTCTCTCCTATGCATAAATATTTTCAGATCTAAAATTACTCGAGTGTGCTTAAAGCAAGGATGGTTATCTACAATCTGACAGAAAAAGCATATATATGTTGGTAGGATATAAAAAGATTAAAATGTATTAAGGAAAGTAAAATGACCTGGAAAACCTTTCAGAGATATTTTAAAAAACAACACTTGTCTCAAAAATATTATGAGGGTAAAGGCAAGGATTTCTATGAACTAAAACTGAGAAATATTACAATGAAATATGTATGTAGTAAGTTTCTAAGTTTTCTATGTTATGTGCCTTACATTGTAGATGAAAAACCAAAGATTCAAAGATACTTGATTTTCCTACCTAGTTATTATAAATATTGAATTGAGTTCGATAACCCAAAAACAATCGAAGAAACATGAGGAAAGCTAAACTATGTTTTGAGCAATATAAAAATAGAAATGAAAATTCGAAGAATTGGAATGGGAAAAAGGTTGAGAAGTTTGACCCTAAGAAGAAAGGGGTTGTTTACTCTAATAAAATCTTGATAAGAGATTTCAAAGAGGTAATAAGTTCAAAACAAGTAAACCTTTCAATCATCCTGAAAATAAGGGTACCAAACCACCAACCTTCTTCAATAAAGAAACTGCCCAAAAAGAGACAATAAAATGTTGGGAATGTAGTGGTCCTCATTACTATAAATATTGTCCTCTCAGGAAAAAGGGAAATAACAATGTGAAAACAATAGAGGAAGCAACTACAGTTGATGAGATGGAAATTTCTACACCAAAAATCAGTGTAGCCTTAGAAAATCGACAAGTAGATCATCAAACTTCAATGGTAGAAATTGAAAGTATTATACATAACCAACCAGTTATTGTTTTAATTGATCCAGGTGCTAGTTTAAGTTATATTTCACCAAGAGTTGTAGAAATTTGAGTTGTAGAAATTTGTAAGTTAAATAAGGAAAAGTTTGAAGGTCCTGGTTAGTACAATGAACTACAAGAACTAAAAGGAGAATTACAGATGTTGTTAAAAACTACGAACTTGGTATGAATGAATTAAGAACATAGATAGACTTAAACATGTTACTTTTAGGATCTTATGATGTGCTGATTGGTATGGATTGGATGGAAAATATTAAAGTGGTCTTAAATTGTTACACTAAAACATTTACTTGTGTATATGAGAGAGGTAACATTATAACATTAAAGGAGTATCAAGGCCTCTTAGTATTAGAGAAATAACAACCTTACAAGTTAAAAGTTGTATTCAAAAAGGGTATAAACTACCTGTTATACACATAAATTGTAATGAAAAAGAGGAAAGTAATAATGAGTTAAATAAATTTCCAGTATTGCAAGAATTTCAGGATGTATTCTAGGATATTCATGGATTACATCCTAAGAGAGAAATAGATTTATCCATAGACCTGATACCTAGAGAAATACATGATTCAAAGGCTTCTTCTAGATGAATATCCTAGAGTTAAATGAGCTAAAAAGTCAATTGCAATAATTGATAGATAAAATTTATATCTGACCAAGTGTGTCTCCATGGGGAGCACCAATACGTTTTGTTAGAAAGAAAGATGGGACATTACATATCTGTATTGATTATAGACAACTTAATAAAATCACTATTAAGAATATATATCCATTACCTTGTATCGATGATTTGCTTGATCAAGTATGACCGGCTACAATCTTATCTAAAATTGAAATATGTTCTGGTTATCATCAAGTTAGGATAAAAGATGAAGATATTTATAAAAAAACATTTAGAACAAGGTATAGACATTACGAATTTTCCATAATACCTTTTGGGCTGACTAATTCTCCAGCCTCATTCATGTTCTCGATGAATAGTATTTTCAGTAAATGTCTAGATAAATTTAAGAACAAAAATTATATGAAAAACTAAGTAACTGTGAGTTTTATAAAAACCAAATTCAGTATCTTGGACATGTAATTTCCAAGGATGGTATAGCAGTTGACCCGAAAAAAATAAAGGCTATAATGAATTGGCCTGAACCTAAGGATGCTTCCGACATAATATATTTTATGGGTATAACGGGCTATGACCAAAATTTTATAGAAGGGTTTTCTAAGATTGCTATCATATAACATCGTTACAAAACAAAGGAACTAAGTTCATTTGGTCTCAGAAATGTCAAGAAAGTTTTAACAAATTAAAACAACTCTTAACTACATCTCCTATATTAAAATTGGAAGACCTAGATAAATACTTTGTAGTATGTACGGATGCATGCCACCAAGGGCATGGAGAAGTTTTAATGAAATAAAACCATGTAATAGCTTATGAATCTCGAAAATTAAAGCAACGTGATGAAAATTATGTAACACATGAATAGGAATTGGCGGCAATAATACATGCATTAAATATGTGGTGACATTACCTGGTAGGCCAAAAATTCTTACTATTAACAGATGTAACATCCCGCTTTGGCGCACTGAGAAAACTTATTATTTGAGGACACTTGCTCGCAAGTGATCTAGACTTTTCTGATGTTAAAACATTTATACTTCATTATAATGCGTATTGATAGATCACATGATGTTTTTACTACTTTGATGTAGACAGGTGTTGTTGACTCAGTTTCATTGAGTGTGCAGGGTTTCGGACCTTGAGGATGCAGAGGCATCGGTGGAACCCCTTGGACTTCGGATTGAGTCAAGGAGTGTGCTATTTGGGTTGACTTATTTACTATGATATTTCATTGATTTGATGATATGATGTTGACATGTTCTGACACGATTGTTGATGATGCAGGCTGACGATAGCTTGACCGACCAGACTCACATATGGAGTAAAGGGGACACACACAGTTTCCAGAGAGGTTGAGGGAGAGGTGTGGACAACAACCCTGCCACAGCCTACTAGCACTCCCGTCGTGGCTCGAACTGTAGGTTAACGATTACCTAGTTCGAGAGGATCCACGATGCCGTGAGGGCAAACTGCGACAGTCGCTCACAATGATTCTAAGGGGTGCGCAATAAGGCGGGGGCCTTATTCCTTAGAGCCCTTAGTCTCCCACAAGTTCACCTGGTGGAGTGTTGATTCCAGGGGTTATAGATGTCTACCAATCAGTCAAGTTGGCGAGTGGCACCCTTAGAGCACGTGGTGCATCCTGAAGGGCACGTCGCGCGAAAGAAACGAACGAGGCAAGTGGCACCCTTGGAGCACGTAGTGCATCCTGAAGGGAACATCGTGTTGATGAAGATGAAGAAACAAACCTAGATGGCCCTAAGACATTAATGCCTTAAAAAATCCTTAAACAACTTATCTAACCAATTGTCGCCTAGCTCAGAATCTAAGTCCTAAGCCTAAGACTTTTCTAGGGTAAAAAAATTAGTGTAACCTTAAAGAAAAAGGCCCTAGCATAAAAATAAAAATTCAAACAAAAACCCACTTAAGTATTAGTTAGGTCTTCATAAAATTCTTGGGGTAAACAATGAGAGTAAGAATTAAATTAAAACTAATGGTTTTAAAATTTTGCAAAGAAGAAATTATTTCCTAACTTGTGAAAGAACAAAAGATAATTAAATAAATAATAAATGAAAAGATTAATTAGCGCATTTACCTTTTTGGTTTTTAAAAACAAAAAGAGAAAGAAAGGGAATAATAAAAATAGTGAAATGAGCCTTTTAATAAATTTAAAGAAAATAATTTTGGAGAAACGTGGGGGATGAGTGACACATGTAAGACAAAGAATTTTTAGAGGGTTTTCATTAAAACTTAAATGAAATGTGATTTAGGGCAAGGGGGCGGTCTCAAAATTATATAAAAGAAATGTAGATGAGGAAGATGGGGATGGGTTATTAGCGTAACGTTACGCTGCCGGATTTGGACTTGACTTTTTTCTTGTGAGGAGTTGGGATTTTCTCAGCTAGTATTGGAGTGGTAGCTCAGCCTTGCGAGGTGAGATAGGAAGCTAGGCATACCTTCTGGATTTTTGTGGCCCCTTTGCGGCTCGGGGGGCTAAGGGGGAAGAAGAGTACCCCTAGCGATTGGCTGGGAGGTACCGGTGAGGTCTCGACGGTCGGCGAGCGGGAGCGGCAAGGAGTGTGCGGACTTCATTCAAGGCGGGCGTCAAGGCAAAGGTACACTTGTATATTTTATTAAGAATAATGCATTAGAAATTGTGTTGGGAACTGTATCAACTGGATGAGTAAAAGGAAATTTCGAGTTCTTGCTGTGATGGGGGTAATGGCGTTGTGAAATTTACTCTGGACTGTGCAAACCCTTTTTCTTATTCCTCTTTCTGGACTGTGTAAATATATTTACTGTTTATATTTCTAGACTGTGTAAACCCCTTTTTATCAATCGTCGATCTGGACTGGGTAAATGTTTAATTATTGTGCGGGACTGTGTGATTTTTATTGTTTAGTGTTCTGGAGTTTTTCATTGGACCGTGGGCATTGTTTTTTTATCTTGCCGTGGGCGCTCTACCTTTCTGTGGGTGTTTTGCAATTTGTTGTGGGTGTATTTACTTCTATGTGGGCGCATTTACTTCTGTGTGGGTGATTTTACATTGCCATGGACATTTTGCAATTTGATGGGGGTGTATTTACTTCTGTGTGGGCATATTTACTTCTGTGTAGGCGATTTTACACTGCCAGGGACGTTTTTACTTTATGTTGGTGCATTTACCGTCCGTGGGCGAATTCATTCCCGTGGGCGTTTTCCTTTGCCTGTGGGCGTTTAATTTGTGCTCGCGTTTTGTATACCCCAGTGGGAAATTTCGTTTTGGTAATTTGATCTGAGAACTAAATTTTTGTTGTTAGGAACCTTCTGTGTTTGGTTGCCATAGTTCAGATCTCGTCCTCCTTTAACGCTGTCAAATTGTGAGGTAGGTTCCTTCATCTCTGCATGCTCGAATCGAGCTATTTAATGCTTAGATTTTCGTGTTAAAAGGTTGTTGTGTCCCTTCCAGGCCTCCTGCAAACCGTTCAGGCATGCTATGTTGTTGGCGTCCCTTCCACACCTCCTGAAAACCGTTCAGGCATGCTATGTCACTGGCGTCTCTTCAGCGCCTCCTGTAGACCGTCTGGTGTGCTTTAATTAATTGCAGACTTATGTTTAGTATCTTATTCTACTCAACATATTTTTACTGTTGGACCCCAGCCAACACCCTCGACCACCAGCCTTGATAACAACAGGACTCTCCTAAGAGGCACAGGGAATCTTTAATTTCACATTTTTATATTTATATCCAGTTGAAATTTGATTCTGGTTAAATTGTTCCTGTCTTCCTTTATTTAAAAAAAAAATTAAATTTGCATTTAATTTATAACCAGTTGGAGTCTTATTTCAGTTTAAATTATTCTCGTCTTCTTTTTAAATTAAATTTTATTTTAGTTGGAATTAAAATGTTGGGATAGGATTCAGAGGAAAAATATTATAATTCAGTTACATCTAATTCAGTTTCAAGTGTAGTGTGCTGGTGTAGTTAAATCCTTCTTCTGCGCAGATAAACATATGCCACTTACCCTTGCCTTCACCTTCAGTTTCCAGATAGATACATTATCCTGGGAGCTCACTTAGAACAATAATTTTATTACCTTTAAGCTAAAGTTAGTGGAAAAACACTATGGCAACGTAGTAGAGACAGGGTTTGGAAGGGAATTAAGGAAGATTGTATTTTTCATTAATTACCAGATTATTCATCGAGTATTTTATTTGCAATACTGTTGTAAGGAAAAGTTATTTTTAGTT